>JAMRYI010000369.1:0-159267 GCA_029231635.1 Ditylenchus weischeri | reverse complement strand
CGCGACAATATTTTCCTGACATTATTTTCCGACATTATTTTCCCGCGAGTATATTTTTCCGACATTATTTTCCCCGACATTTTATTCTGTTTATTTCTGTCGTCTTATTTCAACCAATGTCGGCATTATTGGTTGTCCGTTTTTTGTGTTTGCTGTTTTCTATTCTTTTCATGCTCCATGGACATTTTTATTTAAGAATATTCAGAATATCTTTCATCGCAATGGCTAACGCAAATGTGGATCAAAACTGGCTGCGTGGAGTCTTGGCCGTCGCTCAGAACAATCCTGTATGACTTTACAACTTTTACTGCAACACTTTTTTTACAGGCGGGTCGTCTGTAAACTCAACCGTATGCTTGTAACTGAAACCAGGGAAATGTCAAGTTCATTCATGATGGAAGGATGTACTTCCACAGGATTCTCAGAGCGAGAAGCATCTCAGCTATGTGTGATCAGCAGTCAAATAGTTGTAGGAAGAGCTTGGTTTCAACAGGACGTTTATCAAGTTAGTTCTATGTCTAGTGATGATCTCTATTGATTATTTGTTTTAGGATCATCACTCAGCATGGCTGTGAAGCAAATCCATCAAACATCCTCAGTACGGCAGTGCGCAACGAAGAGAAGCACCTGCTACAGGACAGACAGGACGAGCTGATGAATGGCTACTGGCAGACTCTGGATGGATGTGCAAATCGACGGTCAAATTCTGATATTTGGTCGCCGAAGCTATGGCCAATGGATAGGCAAGTGCCGCGTCTCTTTGTGGATGGAACAATCACGATCGCTTTGCCGTTGTTATGTTATGATTTTTCTGTTGTTAACTGTTTGTTTGCTGATTTTTTGCAATAAAATAATATCTACTCTATCCACTCACATTATGTACAACTGAGAAGCGGGAATTATCATATGCAGTCAGTTTTGATCCACATTTGCGTTAGCCATTGCGACGAAAGATATTCTAAAAAAAAATGTCCATGGAGCATGAAAAAAAGAAACAGCAAAAACACAAAACGGACAACCAATAATGCCGACATTGGTTGAAATAAGACGACAGAAATAAACAGAATAAAATTGTCGGGAAAATAATGTCGGGAAAATATTGTCGCGGGAAAATAATGTCGGGAAAATAATGTCGGGAAAATATTGTCGTGGAAAATAATGTCGGGAAAATAATGTCGGGAAAATATTGTCGCGGGAAAATATTGTCGGAAAATAATGTCGGGAAAATATTGTCGCGGGAAAATAATGTCGAAAACTTTGTCGGGAAAATTTTGTCGGGAAAATTTTGTCGTACCCTTTTAGCATGATTAAAGTGTAGAAAAGAGTTTTTAAGTGGGCTTGATAATTTTCAAAAAATTTTTGACCGAAAATTGACTTTTGACCAAAATTTTCATTTTTTTTTTGTAGTTTTACATTTTGGTTAAAAAGTCAATTTTCGGTATGGATGGTCGCGGGGAATTGACCTGTCGACGATTTAACCGTCGACGACTGACCTGTCGACGAATTGACCTGTCGACGAATTGACCTAGAGCCTTTTTTATGCCGTAAGCCCTGAAAATGAAAAGTTTAAAAATGTCGTATTACCGAGTGCTTAACTTATTAGCTAGCTTGATCCGATCTCAAAAGTAACAATTATGAAAGGAGCTGACTGTATGTAAATGCAAAATGGATACGCTGCTTTATTTAATGCCGAAAATATGACTTTATTTTACAAAATTTAGATCGCATCCGGGAATCCTATCAACATCCATGTGTCCAAATTTGCAGTGTTGTCAGAAGTAAGCTTGTGGATTGACTGATGTTTAAGTTATTTGTCTCATGGGTGTTTACTACTGTTTGTTTCCAATAAAATATTTTTATTTACAGGGTGTTTCAAGAAATTCGACCCTACCGGAGTATACCAGAGTTTCTTTATGCGGTAGGCCCCAGTTAACAAAACTATGTTCAAATTCCATTTTTTAGGTCAAGGTACCTTCATTATCTGATTTACTAAGTTATAATAAACAGAAATCAACTGAAAGTACCAAAATTCAAGATTTAAAAATCGACTTTTATTGAAAAAGTAGGTGAAAACACCCTCTTTTATCGTGTTCAACGTGTGAAATGAAAACAAAATGTTAAATGCCATTCGGATAATCAGCGCATTGATTTGCTGGCGAAATTTGTCGGATTTTAGATCGGGTTGTCAATGGATGATAAGTTTCAAACACGCTTGAATGTGGAAACTTATACGTCAGGCCGTCTCATCGTTACCAGGTTTGGTACTTAAAAAGGAAGTCTTTTATAGGTAACAGTCAACTTCGATAAACCGGCACTCCTGGGGACCAGTCTGGGTGCCGGTTTATCGAGCTTGCCAGTTTATCGGTGGTAGGCTTTGTTAAATTTCTTTGTCGGTCGGCGAAGTCAGCTTTTTTCTCAGTGTCGGTCTACTATAAGTGCCGGTTATATAGAGTTCACTGTAATATGGTGAATTCTATAAAGTGATTTGATGATTTCTCTTTTGATTTGACCATGCATTCTCTTTCTCACTGGACAATTAAAAAAAAAGAAATAAGATATCAACCTTTTTGTTTATTGATCCATTCTATAAATCTGAAAGGTTTCAGTGTCTTAAATGTTGGCTAAACCTGCCTACCTGGCCACTTTATTTAGCAAGAGTCTTTTCACTTTCAAAAAAGAGTTAAACGTGAATTCCAGAGCTGTGTAGTAATATTTTTCTCTCTCTCCAGCAGTACTACAGCCATTCTCTCTGCACCAGCAACAGGAAGGGAGGGATCCATCCAGCAGTAGCAACAGCACTCCTAATGATCCGGACAGAGAACTACTACTGATTGACTAACCAACCAGATTATCTAATCCTGTCCAGGCAAACAACAGCCAGCCAGAGAGCAAGACATGTTGGATCTGCTCTGGCTTTTCTTGTTCTTCTCACCCCGGCTGGCTAAGCCTACACTCAAAAATTTGCTGGTTGGTTGGCTGAAGCTGGCTGGAAACACGAAATTGATTTGAGTCAGTCTATTTTGAGCCTTTAGCGGAATCAACCAGCCCCCTCCCTTTCCTTGGGTCTAATGTGTGTGTGTGCCTCTCTGGCTGTGGTGGTTATTGTGCTGTACTGATCTAGTAGTCCTCAGGCTACTAGATTCGTGCCAGTTGCCGGTTGTTGTTTAGAACTTCCAATCAACTCCCCCACGTTCGCCTCTAGCAATCACAGCACATAGCAGCAAAAACTGCTAGTACTCAATGGAGTGAGTGGATGCCAAGGAACAGCTTATTGTTATACTTGAGGTGCAGCGGAGGGTAAAATATTGATAGTTTTTTTGCGTTTTGATGATTTCTTTGTATTGATGACTTTTTTTTTGGGGGTTGGTGTTGAAGGTGTGATATTTTGTAATGTGTTGGGGTATACTGTAATTATTGTATTGCTTTTGTATATAGAACACGCATCCAAATAATTTTTTAGTATTCAGGATAAGCCATTTTCGCCTCGGTTTGCCGTCGAATTTCGGCCTGAAGCCGGGCAAAATATGCCATTTACCCTGAGCTGTCCCTTAAGGTCTTTTAGGCACAATTCCGCAGCTAAATGGCCCGGGCAGAATTGAATCGTTCGGCCCAAAAACGCATAAATGCACTTTTTTGAAAATCGTGCCATAGTACAGTTGCGTATAGGGTTGTTACACAGTTAACTCGATTTTTCAATTTTCTGGCGACTTTTGATGAAGGCTCTTTTTCCTTCTGCTTGATCCCTGCCAGTTTGTTGATAGTTTTGCGTTGTTCTTAACCGATCTTCTTGCACTGATTCTAGAAACAAGAAAATAGAAATAAATAAAAAGTATGAAACTACGTTGAGATGATGTGCCATTGCAGCTGTATTTTCGATATTTAGCAACACAGAATTTGCATGCGAATTTGTTCTTCGGCGATGAGAAAATTGCAATGCTGCGAATCGGGCCGGGCCCAAATAAAAATTTAGCCACGGCCAGGCCCAGAAAAATGTCCTGGCGGGCCGTGAAAAAGTGGATCCGTGCACAGGCCTTGGTGGAGTACGCAGCAAATAGAGATCAAGAAAAGTCAGAACCAACAAAATGCGTTCGCTGTTCCAATTGCAGGATCTTTGCCGGGCCCGCCGGGCCCAAATGAAAATTTAAGCCACGGGCCGGGCCAGGCCCAGAAAAATGTCCGCCGGGCCGTGAAAAGTGGTCCGTGCACAGGCCTGGTTGAACGTCTTTTTCATAAAATTTTTTGAATAGGCGCGCTTTAAAAAATTCTTGTTAGAAGTTTCTGAAAAGTGAGTGTTTTTTGTTTGAAATGTCTGTCAGTCTATTTGTCTACTCTACGATACAAACAATATACTATTCGACGCAGAATTGACAGCGCTTCCATGCCGTCAAAAAATATTTGGTATGTGAGAACAACAATTTAAAAAATAAGCATAAAGGGAAAATTTTTCGCTTAACATTTTTTCACGCTAAAGGCCTGTGCAGAAAAATAAAGGGTCCTGTCCGACTTTTCTATGACTTTCATAACATAGAAAATTAAATTTTACGTCAGATAGTGCAAAAAAATAAAAAGTCGTCCTTCCAAGAAGTCACGCCAAAAAGAAGTGAGGTGGTGGCTAAGAAATGCCGATTTTTGGAAAAAAAATTATCAGGAAAGTTCTTTTTGTTGTTGAGAAATGCCAATTTTGAATTCAGATTCGTGCTCAGCGTGGTCGATTTACTTATGAAAGTGCAACAGAAAAAATAGAATGAGGTCACCGAAAATTCGTGATTTCGCTTTATTTTTTCAGACCACAGGGAGGGGAAAAAATTGGTATAGAAAGCAAGCCATTTTGATTTGTTTGGGGTGTTTTCGTCGACCCCACCTCAATTCTGATCATCATGAGCATAGGCCACTTTTGTCTGTTTTCTTCTCGCGAAAATCTGAAAAGTTTAAAAAACTTTGGCGCTACTCGGTTCCTTTAAAAGGATTACGCGCTGTATTGGGAGGGGAAGGGACAAAATAGGGGCCACTAATTTTTTTTGGCTGTTATACCATGCTTTTTAAGAATTCTTGGAGTTGAGAGTTTGGGATGCGCGCACTCACTTACCTTAGACATGATTCCGAGAAGTACTCTTGGTCATAAAATGCATCTAGAGTCTCTTTTTGCCATGGCCCATGTTGAAAAACATGGTAAAGCAGCTAAAAAAAAGTGCCCCCTATTATTCCCTTCTCAATACAGCCCGTAATCCTTTTTAACTTGCTTTTCTGATCCTATTATGGCAAAATTATTGTATAAAAATGGTTTTTAGGCTTAGGGGTAAAACCGAGTAGGTCCGATTTAGAGTTTGTTGTGGCGGGTAAAACCGAAGCGGTCATGTACAGGGTCCTAAATAACTTTAAATCACTCTTATAATCCCAATCCATGCAAATCACGTAAAGTCTATATATACCGTATTCTCTCTAATAGAGGGTCATGTTCTATTTTTCAACCCCCTCGGTCCCTGCCCTTCTAATAGAGGGTCATGCCCTCTATTTTTCAACCCTCGGCCCCTGCCCTTCTAATAGAGAGTGCCCTTCTATTTGACAACCCCTCGGCCCCCTGCCCTTCTAATAGAGAGTGCCCTTCTATTTGACAACCCTCGGCTCTGCCCTTCTAATAGAGAGTGCCCTTCTATTAGATAGAATACGTAATTTAGCGTTGCCCTAGGTTCAGGCTAAACGCGAAGTGTTTCTTCTGCGGGTCTGACACCTGAAGCTTTTTTTATCGGGTCCCAACCACCCTGGTCCCTCAGAGGAAATACCGTAACTGCTTCTTTGATATCAAAACACCGTTCCAAGTTGACGATACGTTAAATTTCCGTCTTTAGTAAAAATGTGCTTTTTTGGTGAAAATTAGAGTTTGTTCCCAAAGTTTGTAACATGTCACAAATTATTAGGTTGTGTCAAAAGTTCTGTCGTTTTTGCCTTGGTCCCCCCTGTTGTATTTTAGCACAATTTCAAAAGTTTATACTCATCATTTTTATAGCTCAGTAATTCATTTTGTGACCTGCATGTTAACCTATGTACCGTGCTTCAAGTGCTTCAGCACTTTCTCCGCGGAAAAAAATACGCAGCAGTTCAAGAAATTTCAGATGATATCGATCGTTTCTTCTCTTCCAAGCCGGCTGGATTTCACGTCAAGGGGATCTCTCGCTTACAAGAACGCTGGGAAAAAGTCGTAGAATTCGAAGGAGATTATTTTGTTGATTAATTGTTATACTTTGTTTCGAATAAAAACTTGTTTTGGGCTGTGTTTGAAACTTTGACTGGAAAACGACAGAACTCATGACACAACCTTTTTGTCGAAAACCAATGTTTTCGGCGTTCATTTGGCGGAAAATACCCGTTAAAACGTAACTCTTTTCAAAATCTTCATTTACTATTGGGACCCAGGAACATAGTTGCACGGGCGCCGGCGCCCCGCGGCATACTTTGTGCCGAAGAGGGCGTCGGCGCCTCTTCGTCGAAAAGCGTCGAAAAATTTCACACTCGGCGACGATTGACAGCTACGGCCAGCTGAGAGCTAGCCGTAAAAGTAATACTGGGCCAATTCTATTTAAAAGCAAAACCGTGCTTGTATATAAGAATAATATGATAACACTCTGATTTTACTGTGATATTAATACAAAAATTTGAATAATAAAATTTTTTGTATATTTGAAACTTTCTATCGGGGCCCGGCGCCGGGTCGGTGCCGCGCAAATTTCAGCCTAGAGAGCGCCGGCGCCGAAAAATTTCACACTCGGCGCCGGCGTTGGCGCCGGCGCCCGGCGTTTTGATGGACTGGCGCCGATTTTTCTGCTGTGAAACTATGCCCAGGAATTCAAATCGAACAAGGTCATTTCAAATAGCAGACACACCCCGATTAGTTGTCTTTCAGCAAAAAAAATTCAGCCAAGGTCCAGGCAAAAGCCTGATTCATCTAAATTTTTGCCATCCACCGAAAACTAATTTATGTGTATTTTTATTTGTTTGTTGCAGCCTGCCTCATTATTGACATAAAAAATTTGCAGAAGTTAGTAAGTGTGTGTTTGTGGCGCTTCAATGCTGACCACACTCTGAATAGTAGTATTACTGTCCAAATTGCCTTGTTTTGAACCAACACTAAATAGTAGTATTACACAAGATGCCGGGCGCTCCCCGCTTCACTCAGAAGCCCTCTATCCAGCAGACCGCTCAGGGCGACTTGTTGATGTAGGCTGCGAGAAACAGAATAATTTTTGAAAAAGCATTTTTCAGGGAATGCCATCTGAGGCAGATCCCCACCGGTAAATTTGCTTTTGAAATTGTCAAGGCGAAAATATTTAACTGTCGGTTGATTTCAGGACGTGCGCTGGCACCACGCCGGAACTCCTATTCTAGCGTCTAGCAGGGCGGAGTTGAAACTAGACTCGCTGGCAGGCAACCTCTACAAGGCCATGTTGATCATCAAGGTGGGTGCTGCTGCTGGTCTAAGCCAGTGTTTTCAAAAGTCAAGGTCAAGGTAAAACTTGACTTTAAAACATCAAGGTCGTTTTTCTCGATTTTTTGTAAGGAAAACGGGTCTGAATTTTTTTCCCCTAGAGTCAAGATTTTGCGCTGAACAAAACGTATTTTTCAGAATAACTATATCATTTTTATACGATGAGATATACAGTCAACCCCTCGATAATGCGCCACCCTAGGGCCGGTCCCAAAAAAGCTAAAGTTAAGTAAAGGTAGGGTAATCGCACCTCGATAATCCGCCACCCTCGTTAATCCGCCACCCTAGGCCGGTCCCAAAAAGCTAAAGTTAAGTAAAGGTAGGGTAATCGCACCTCGATAATCCGCCACCCTCGTTAATCCGCCACCCTAGGGCCGGTCCCAAAAAGCTAAAGTTAAGTAAAGGTAGGGTAATCGCACTCGATAATCCGCCACCCTCGTTAATCCGCCACCCTAGGGCCGGTCCCAAAAAGCTAAAGTTAAGTAAAGGTAGGGTAATCGCACCTCGATAATCCGCCACCCTCGTTAATCCGCCACCTTCGTTAATCCGCCACCCTAGGGCCGGTCCCTAGGGGTGGCGGATTAACGAGGGTTGACGGTAGCCTAAAGTCAAGGGAAAATCAAGGTGATTTTTTTACCCTGACTTTAGGCTATATCTCATCGTACAAAAATGATATCGTTATTCTCAAAAGTACGTTTTGTTCAGCGCAAATTCTTGACTTTAGGGGATGGGGAAAAAAATTCAGACCCGTTTTCCTTACAAAAAATCGAGAAAAACGACCTTGATGTTTTAAAGTCAAGTTTTACCTTGACCTTGACTTTTGAAAACACTGGTCTAAGGCTTAGACTCTAAGCTAACTCAAAACCAAAAAAAGCTACGGTTGAGTGCCGTTATTGTAGCACCTCCACCTCAAGTTTGTTCGCGCCTTGGGTCCAACACTTTTTTCTTTAAATTTGGAAACATTGACAGATTAGTTTATTACCGAAAATCGCAACCATTTCGAAAAATATTATAGCCTAGGTGTGACGGATGAAAAATAGTGCCAAAAAAAATCAAGCTAACTGGCTTTAAACCATCCAAAAAAAACTGGAAGCCGAAAACAATAAGAGAGGAACAAAAAACAAAGGACAGTGGACAGAACACCGTATAATTTTTTTAAAAAAACCTTGTTACTACGTTTCTAAGAAAACAAAACCTCGTTACCACGTTTTCACACAAGCAGGTTTCTATTTTATTAACAAAAAATTATTTTCAGGAGCCAAATGCAGCTGGTAAGTATTAATTTTGAGCCTAGTATAGAATACCCCCTTTACTAATCTGACCTTTAAGTAAATAGTAACCAAATACATGCCCCAGACGCCGGAAAATGTGCGTAAGACATTCCTTAGGGCTGAGCCTAAACTTGTTGTTCCAAAGTGTAGTTACAGCGATTTTGGAAGGTCTGATTCGGGGGTGTATTCTATACTAGTGCCTTAATTTTCACACATTACAAAACTTTCCTAAATTAATCAAATTGCATCCAAATTCAGACGGTGGTGCCTACAAGTGCACAGCAGCCAACAAGTTAGGCGAGTCCAATGCCAACATCAACCTTAACTTTGCTGGAGGAGAGGCGAGCAGCTACCCCCAGTCAAAGGGAGGTCCCACCTTGTGGGCAAGCCCAGGATCATCCCCAAAGACGGAGGAGCATTGATCCTAATGGAGTGCAAAGTCAAGAGCAACTCGCGTCCCACAGCAAAGTGGTCCAAGGACGGGACTGCTCTGTCCATGGGTGCCCTCTACAACGACCTGTTCACTGATCTGGGCGATGGCACCTTCTTGTGTCAGCTGGAAATAAAGGTCAGCAAATAAATTATAAGGGAACTAAGCGAACTGTACAAATCGATGAAAAAAAAGTCGGACACCGCTATTTTGCAGAGTATAGTCAACAAAAAAAACTGGCGCCTAACGACGCCATACAATAACGGTGAGACTGACTGAAGAATAACTTCGAGTTCGTAAAATTCAAATATTTCAAAAAGGCGGCAATTCAAACGCTTTTTTCCGAATATTTTGCGTAATTTTCTTTGACGTAAAATCTTGACGTAAAATTTTTCGGAGTTCCGAGTTATCTCCCGATTTTAAAGGGCGAAATATCGTCGCTAGTATTAGACATCCAATACTCAAAAGATAGAGAAAGAGTTCTAGTATGGGGCCCTGAAAAAATTAGAACGAATGATAAAACATGTCGTGGGTAACGATTGAAAAGAAAAAAAACAAAAACAAAACGTGACGGACACCAAAAAAATCACTCCATCGTAATACTAAGTAGAGATTTACTGAATGGAACTTGAAATGCTTTTTGTGAATGGACAGAAAAAATCGGATAAGGAGACTCGAGCAACCTAACTAAAAAGGCCAAAATTGCATTGGTACTGTAGATTTTCAAAAACATACCTTTCTACCGTCAACCATCACCTCCCCCTTTGGTGACACCCAAAAGTCCGATCTCCAGATGATTCCGACACTTTTTTCAACATATAACATGCCCCGAAAAGCAATTTTTTCGACAATGCAAGAATAAGGGGTCCACAAGATAAGGTTACGAAAAAAATGAAAAAGGAAAAAGAAGCACGTGACTCACGTTTCTGCCTCGGGTGAAAAAGTGACTCAAGTTTCTGGCACTTTTTGGCTCAGAGAATACAAATTCTTTGGTCATTTTGGGGCATAAACGAGTTTTTGCCAGGGGCGGAAATGTTCGTCACGTATCTGCCCCATTTTGCGTTTCTCTCTCGGACTCACTATTCTCGCATTGTCGAAAAAAAATTTTATGAGAGGCGTTATATGGATTTAAAAGTGATGGGACCATTTTTGAGGAGTGTCACTATCTCGAGGTTAGACTATAAAAAAAAATATTTTTCAAAATTCACAAGGGAGACTAAGGTAGTTAACCAACATCTGTTTTATCAATCAATAGCTCATTTGGTAGCCCTGAATCTTGGCTACACGATAACACCAACTGGGTAGTTTCTGAACGAATGAAAATATTTATGGTCATTTCCGAATGAGAAGGCAAGAAAAAATCCTCACTTGTTGTGAACATACCTTCAAACAGTTAACTGAATTTCGACTATTTACAGCAGACCAATTGGACATGAAGGAAAATTTGGAAAAAATTATCCCAAAAAATTGACCTAAAAACGGTCGAGAATTTTTAGAAAGAGAAAAGAGAGTCTACCTATCTGACAAAGAAACATGTAAGACAGCCCTTTCTGGGATGAAATTCTATCTTGAAAGTTGAATCTCCCGATGCTGAGTTACTTGTCAAAATGCTGAATATATATGCGCACACATTCGACGAAGCAGACCATAAGCTTCCACAATCTCAAAAGCATTTTAGCAGTTTTGACTATTTATTCATTTTCAGGGTCAGAATGACCACCCACTCACTCTGAGTCAGAATGAGTAGGTGACCTAAAATAGTCAACGGGACAAAAAGCACGTCTTACCCCCAAAAAACAGCCATAGACCACAAAGTTTTTTTCGAGGCGTATTATTATCAATGGTCAAGCAAGCAATATGACAGTGTGGCAAAAGGAAGAGATTCCATAAAAATTTGTTTACTCTATTACTTTTCGAATGCAAAATCAAGATAAACTATAGTTTACATCCAATATTTCCTGCGACAAAAGACCCTGGGCGTCTGTTCCACATCTGTTATTTTTTTGAGTTTGAAAGAGTCTATAGCTATTGCTTTTAAAGTACTCAATACGTGGTCTCAATGAAGGAAGAGAGTAAAATGTCAAACTGTGAACCAGGAAGCTTTTTGTTATCTATGATACCAAGCGTGCGGGCAGTAAACGCAATATGACTCCTGCAACTGAAGTGAATGACTCCGGCTAACAAGCTTGAAAATGTCACTACCACTCAAATTCCGCCTCTTTTCTGATTTTAAACTCCCTTTAATTAAAGACAATTTCCCATTCATGGACTACTTCAGATTGCTTTAGTTCATAGTTCTCGAATGACCATTGTAGAGTTGATTACTACAGCAGCTAAACGCAAACTTTTAACACTGTTTCAGAAGGATACAGAAGATAGCCAACATAACTCTTTATTGCTTTGCCAAACGCAGATATTGGAGATAAGCAGACATAGGACAAGGACATTCAAAAGATAAGTCTAGCTACTCAATCTTGCTATTTCTATCTTTCTTCTTCATCTTCTTGCCACCCTTTTCAATAAACATGCTACCGGCGTCTTCCTGAGAAACTTTGCGCTTCTTTCCTTCTGTAGTAGAAGCTTCTTTTCCCAAACTGCGCTTATTGTGACCCTGCTGCTTCGGATTCATGCTTGAGACATTGCGGGACCCAATCATGGCAGAAGAATCGGCGGCTAAAACTCACAGTGAAAGCGATGCCAAGTTGTACTAACATCAAATCTTACCAGAAGTTGAGGGAAAATTAGTTTCCACAAATGTTTCCAATGCTTTCAAAGGAGAAATACCAGTACTTGGATAGGACGACGCACCTGAAATGCAGAAAAGGGTATTTGTCGGGTAAAGAATCTAAAGCATACCAGCAGAACTGACACGATTCTTGCTCTTGGCATCATCCGATAGAATGTTTTCGACCGAGAAGCTAGAATTTGTCTTCACCACTAAAAAATGCATGAGTTGACACGTGAAAGACAGAAAATGACGCCACCTGATGATTTCTTAGATAGAGTGACCGACTTGCTTTCGCAAGAACCTAAAATAAAGTCAGAATTTTGAAGATTAGGACTTTGTACTTACTTGAGGCGAGCTCCGACTTCTCGAGAGCAATTTTCTCGTCTGTAAATTTAACATATGAAAGCAAACTAAAATATTTTGTAAATTGCTTACCACGCAAGTTTTTGGCGTCCTCTTCGAAACCAGCATCCATCAAAACGAAACGCACGTAGTCAAGAATCTTGTCTTCCAGCTTGCGCTCTGTCACGATGTCAAACGCTTTTTTCAACAGTCGACCTTTAGGATTCATTTGAACTAATGCGAGCTGAAAAGAATACAAATGTCACCAAAGTTGATTCTCAATGTAGCTATCACTAACTACAGTGATTCCTTGGACAAAAATCTCTACAATTAAATCTCTTGAAGAGTAAATCGCATAAAAATCCCTGTCTAAAACAGTTTGTTTCATGAAATAGGGTTATCCAAGAAACCACCAAGTTAAATTTAAATGGTCGTAGCGATGGTTAACCAGCATTTTTTAAATCAAAATCGCAACTCAACCCAAGCTTGAAGAGACTTCTTCTGCATATTAAGTCGAACTTCGAAAATATTTGAGGTTCTTTTAGATAGTTGCATAAGTAGGTGGCATTCATTCTTTTTTAAAAAAAGAAATATTTCCAAGTAGGTTTCAGAGGCCACGTGCATCATAGTAAGATGATTGCACAGATACTAGCACCAGAAAATAAAATAGGACGGAAAAATAAATTTAAATTCCGCTAAACACAGAAAATTATTCGAGATGGAAAATAAAAACCCAGACAACAGTATTGTTTGCCCTGAGGGATACTTCCTTCTAGGACTTTGATTAATTCTTTTCAGAATTAATCAAAATTCAATTTTTCGTTTTCATTAGGGTTGGATTCCGTCGGTTAACCGAACCGGTCGGTTAACCGAAAACAGGGTTTTTCGGCCAATAAACTGAAACTGAAAACCGGGTTCAGAAATACCGGGAAAACAGAAAACCAGTATTAAAAAACACCGGTTTCTTCTGGTCTATTGTCAGTTGCCCTGAATAGATAATTTATATTATTTCGCTGCAAATATTATTATTTATTTCTAGTTGCTCCTCTTTTTAACGCTTTCGTCGATATCAATTTTGAGAAATTTGACTCTTTTAGCAAATGCGTGCCAAGATCAGGATCTGTGTTGTAACAATCGAGGCGGAAACGAAGCGCCAATGTCTTAACTGTCGCACTTTTTTGCCGGTGCCAAAGGATCAGTCAACCTCTCATATGATAAATCACCTCAAGACGAAGGGACATGAAAAGCAATATAAAGAATATGCATCTGATACATCAATACTGGTATTTTGGATGGATGAGCGAAACTTTCCAATGATACTGTGTTTTAGACTGCTGCAATTACATCCTTTTTTTCGGAGCAACTGGGCAAAGAGAATTCGCAGCGCAAAATAGACGAGGAATTAGTCAGAATCATGGTGCGTCAAAATGCTTTTATGTGCTTCTTTGATGACCCAGATGAACAAGCAAGGACTCAGAAAGCATATCCGGAACTTAAGGTACGTCACATTTTGTTTAGTTGAATAATGTGCTTAATATTGTTTGCCTTTAGTTATGTTTATGGTCGCAAGCACTATCGTCAAAATGCTCCATTTGAAATCCATTTGACACTTCTGGTAAATCAATAAGTTCATTTAGTGTTACAACTCACAGTGTGAATGATTCATTTGAGCGATCTGAATATGTATTGGCTACTATAGAGCATACCGGAGAAGAGATTGCAAAGCTCATCGAGGAGTGCATTCTCAAGAATAGGTTCTCAACTGATAAACTCGTGGCCATGGCCCGAGATGACGCAAAGAATATGCAAAAGTCATGTAGGCTTCTAGAGATACAAAGGTTTGCTGTTTGTAGCTGTTTTTGGTATTGTTTTTTGTAATTGAGTTGTCAGTGCTCCGCCCATTTCTTTCATCTGGTCGTCACAGATGCTCTTAAGTCAAACACAGCTGTTTTCGATGTCATTATGAAAGTACGCCAATGGGTCGCAGGCACACATCGATCGTCACTAGCTGGTGTTTTATCCAAGTTTCAAGTCTCAGAGTTTTTATCTCAGAAGAGAATTCCGGCTTCCCAATATCGTAATAATATTTTTTTGAATGCTATCCTAGGATGTTCCGACAAGATGGAATTCTACGTATTTAATGCTCATCGGTTTCTTAGAAAACTAAAATGCGCTGCTGAAAGTAGAGGAAATCATTATGGATGCCAGTGTTAGTCGAAAGCCAATGGATGTGGATCAAGATGACTGGACAAAGCTCAAGCGACTTGGAAAAATCCTGCCATCGCTTGACAAAAGGGACTTTCTTCTTCTGATCAAAGAGCTGTGTGTGATCCTTAAATCGTTTCACATTGAGACTTGTCGAGTAGGGTTTTTATATTAGCTTATACTGCTTTTGAGAATTTGAATTTAGCTTTCTGAAGATCAATCGACTGCATCAACTTATTTGCCGACAGTGAAGAGGATGTTAGCACATTTGCAGGAAATGTCAATTCGGAACACTGCGGCTGTATAGTTCAAGGATTTATTGGTAAAAGGTCTCCTTGTTCGAAGCTCATCTGTGGAAACAAACAAAATACTCAAACTTGCCATGCTAGTGGATCCCCGTTTTGCCTACGATTCTGAGTACTCAAAAGACTACGAGTGGGATTATTTGGAAGAGCAATTTATTGAGCTGATTTTGAACAGTAGGTTTACTACAGTCTTAATCGGAGCACTTGTTATAGATTATCTTATAGAATCATCGCAAAAGGAATCTGAGGAAGAACAGAATGGAGATGACTTAGGTGAAATCATTTCCTTGAATGATAGCAACAGTATGGATGTTGGTGAATTTTCTCTAAATAAATTTATTCGACTGAAAATGTTTGCTTTCAGACGATATTTGGGCTAGCAAGAAAAAGGAAACTTGAACTCCAGTCATTCTATCTCAATGCAAAATAAAAGCGTCGATCAAAGTATTTTTTTGATTACATATCAATATTTATTTTCTTCTCTACAATTTATTGTGTGCTATTAAGGCAGAACTAAGTTATTACCGGTATAACAGTGACCGACCTCAAAGAAATGAGGACATCTTTGCTTGGTGGAGAAAGAACAAGGATCAAAGAAAGAACATTTATCGCGAAAGGTGCGAAAATTCTTCTATTAGTGCCGTCAACTTCTGTCAGTAGCGAACGAACCTTCTCTATTGCTGGCCTTGTTTACTCAAATACGCTCAGAAATCGGTAATCATTTCTACTTGTAAAAACAATTAAATGAAGTACTCTTTAGAATGCACGGATGCACTGCTGAGATGCTGATTTTGATTAAGGCTAATCTGAACAAGCTAAAGCTAGCTCCCTCAGTGGTTCCAGATGCTGAAGAAATAGAAGAATACACATCAGATATAGAAGATCTACAAGATATTCTTTAAATATTAGGTCTATCGATAAGTCTATCACTTCTGCCCATCTTCCTGGTAGCTTGTTGATTCCATCTCGATAAAAATTCACAGGTTTTGAGTCAAAGAATTCTTGGATCCACTCTTCCAATTCCGCTTCGTCCTTAAAGTTTTCCCGCTCAGCTGATTCTGCATCGATAGGAAGAGATGAAAGTCGGTGGGAGCCAAATCCGGACTGTATGGTGGATGTGACAGCACTTCCCAACCCAGCTCCAAAATCTTCGCTTGAGTCAATCTGGCAACATGAGGACGCGCATTGTCGTGAAGCAGAATGATATCCACCAAATTTGGTTGTTTCTCCTCGATGGCTTCTTTCAATCGCTGCAGCTGCTCCACGTAAAATACGGCGTTAACAGTTTGATGAAGCAATTCCCAATAGAGGATTCCCTTTTGATTCCAGAAGACGGAAAGCATAATCTTTTTCGGATGCAGACCTTGTTTGGGAATTGAAGCGGGTACTGCTACCAAAATCTTATCTTATCAAAAAGTTTGGTATCCAAAGATAGCCCGTTAAATTCTCTACATGATGGTGTATTACATGTTGCATTGTGTTGTCAAAATTGTGGTTAAAAATTGGATTGAAAAAATGCGCACGAACTTATCGATAGACCTAATATGTCATTTATTTTATTTCTATTCAGTTAGTCAATAAAAGTCACAGAAAAAAAACCGAAAAGCATAAACATAAAAAAAAAACATAAACCGAAACTGAAAACAGGGTTTGAAAAAACCGACCGATCTCAAAAAAACCGACCGAATCCAACCCTAGTTTTCATAATCCAAAATTTGAACTTTTGGTAATGACACGAAGAAATGACACTTTTTCACAGCAACCAAACTTAAATGGTTTGATCACGAAATAACATTTGTTTTTTTGGAAAATTACATGGATGTCAAAGCAGCTAAAAAGCTAAAAAAGGGTACTTATTTCAGCTGTTTTTTTGGCTGTCTACTTTTGTGGGCTGTATTGGTTTTCGGCAATAGTATTTTCGAAAAGCGCGAGTTTCGAAAATTTCCGTTTTCGGCATTTGCTGCTTTGGGTAAAATAAGTTGGGCTTTTGCCGTTTTGGGACCCTCGCGTTCTGCTCAGGTTCAATTTCAATTCCAGTGTTAGTTTTTCTTTGCAAAAAAACTTTCTTCAGAGAGTTTCAAGATGCTTTTGGTTACAAACATTATAAAAAAACTACTGGTCTAGTCTGAACCTAAACTCTTTTTTGTGATCCCCGTTGATCGAATATTATTTGAGTGCAGTGGTCATTGATTTTTTCGCCTTGCTTCGACTAAAAATATCTAAAAATGACCGAAAGGAGCTGAGTTGTTGTATTTACATCCTCAGCCGCTTATATGACTTCGGAAAGTTAAATAAATTTATTCCAAGTAATAAGAACATCATTTTGTGCCGCTGCGAAAATGATAGTGTAATTTTATCTGCTGTTGAAAAACTTTGCACTAGGCTTCATTTCGTAGTTCAGGAACAGCTCCAGAAAACGAGCATTTAACAAAATAGATTTTTTTCTTGAATATTTCCGCGGGAGCCGAACGGTTCCTGAGTTAGGATCCACTGATGAGTGGGCAGGAAAAAGTCCGCACTAACTGTGAGCATGCATCTACAGTCAGGGTTACCAGCTTGCCACTCTTAGGTGGCATCTTCCACCTTTTGGAAAAATAAAAGGTGGCATTTTTGTAAAAATTTTGGGAGAAATGCCACCTTTTCAATAAAAAAAATTATTACAATGTCACCTTTTGGAAAAATTTTGCCATTTTTTTTAATTGGTGTTGGTCACCCTGCCTACAGCTCCAACTATATTTTTTCAAAAACATACCTAAATTTTGCTTTTTTTCAGCGTCCCACCGCCAATGAGGCCGGCCAGTACAGGTGCAACATTCGGAACGAGCAGGGCGAGACCAATGCCAATCTGTCACTCAACTTCCAGCAGGAGGAAGCCACCCCTTCAGAGGGGCGTCGTAGTCCGTCTCAAGGCAGGGGCAAATCTCCTAAACCTGGCTCCAGGGCATCCACCCCTTCCAAGAAACATAGAGAGGGCACCCCCTCCCGCAGACACAAGTCCAGGGAGGGCAGTCTCAAGAAATCGGTCCGCTCCAGAACTGCCACTCCCACTAAGGAAATGGCCGATGGAAATACTTTGCAGCCGGAAGCAGCTGGCGGCAGTGGACGCAAATCTTCCAAGTCTGAGGCCATGGACACCTCCGAGTCTGGAGCAGGTGGATATTTCAAGTTTTTCAGTATAAATTTGCATTTTGGCCGATTGGCGACCAAAAAGGTTAGCAGAAATCGTGGAAGATATTTTATTTTTGTATGTCAAAACTAAGGTTGTTAAATTTAACGGTAAATTGAAAATCGGTAAATTTAATGGTAAATTAGCCCTAATTCACCAAATTCGGGTACATTGGAATTTTCAATAACTGTAGAATTTCTCATATAGTTATCGGCATACAGTTAATTAACCTTAGTTATTATCCTCCTCTCCCGTTGATAACTGTACGTTGATGACTGTGAAATTGATAACTGTAGAATTTCTCGTATATTACATGAGAAATTCCACACTCATCCTCATTTACCAGTTTAGTTAAATTAGGAAATTCCCGGTGAATAGGGTTGTCGAGCCCTCGAAATTTTCGAGCCCTCGGCTCGACTCGGCTCAAAATTTTTCGAGGGCTCGGCTCGAAGCTCGAAACTCGAAATTTTCGAGCCAAAAACTGCCAAAAAGATGCCTTGGTCCCCCCTGTGGTTTGTACAAAAAGCTACTTTTTGGACCAATTTTGAATTAATTTTTTTTTGATAAGCAAACCCATCTAGAAGGTACGCTGCGCCGATGGCGCATCAGCCCCGACTACTAAATGTACATAGTACGGGTTACCGCTGGTGGTTTAGGTACATTTTCAGTTCGGGTACCCGAACTAAAAGTAGTGGTTCGGATGTATCCACGTAGTTCGGCATCGAGTAGCCGCTGGTGGTTCGGGTGTATCCACGTGGTTCGGGTACCCGCTGGTGGTTCGGGTGTATCCTTGTGGTTCGGGTACCCGTTGGTGGTTCAGGTGTATCCTTGTTATTGGGGTACATCTTTGTTGTTCGGGTGTATCCACGTGGTTCGGGTACCCGTTGGTGGTTCAGGTGTATCCTTGTTATTGGGGTACATCTTTGTTGTTCGGGTGTATCCTTGTGGTTCGGGTACCCGTTGGTGGTTCAGGTGTATCCTTGTTATTGGGGTACATCTTTGTTGTTCGGGTGTATCCTTGTGGTTCGGGTACTCGCTGGTCCTGAGGGCTAGGGCTCGGCTCTAGGGCTCGGCTCGAAGTTCAAAGCTCGAAAGTTTCGAGGGCTCGGCTCGAGGCTCGAAGCTCAAAAAAAAGTCGAGCTTCGAGCCGAAAGCTCGATTTCGAGCCCTCGGCTCGACAACCCTACCGGTGAACTCACATGAATTTAAATTTACTTAAATTTACCGACCACTTTAACAGCAAATTATAATCAATCATTTGGAATTTATTATAATTTACTATTATTTTTTTAGCTGGAGGCACCAAGAGAAAAGGAGACTCAGGCCTTCCACCAGCCCCCAAGAGAGACAGAAGTCGCTCCAAAAGTCCAGCTCCACCAAAACAAGCTGCGGCTGCAGCTGCTGCGGCCACAGGTCCAGAAGCTTACAAGAAAGCACCAGTGGTGACACAGTCCTTAAAACCTAAGGTAATTGCAATTTTCAAAAAATTTGGTATTGCGGAAGTAAATAAATAATATGAAAAAGTGGAGTTATGAGATATTTTGTCAAAAATTTTGTGGTCAAAATTGTCCACTAGGGCGCTTTTTTTGTTCAGCCACCCAGTGAAGCAGCACCTCTGATAGTTTGCAAGAAATTTAGTTATTCGGTGAAAACATTTTAGCTCAAAGGCATCTGGTTTCTTTATTTGAGGATTCGCGGATATGATTTGACAAGAAAAACTGGCGCCTAACGACGCCATACAATAACGGTGAGACTGACTGAAGAATAACTGCGAGTTCGTAAAATTCAAATATTTCAAAAAGGCGGCAATTCAAAAGCTTTTTTCCGAATATTTTGCATAATTTTCGAAGATAAATGAAATTTGACGTAAAATTTTTCGGAGTTCCGAGTTATCTCCCGATTTTAAAGGGCGAAATATCGTCGCTAGTATTAGACATCCAATACTCAAAAGATAGAGAAAGAGTTCTAGTATGGGGCCCTAAAAATCAGAACGAATGATAAGACATGTCGTGGGTAACGATTGAAGAGAAAAAAAACAAAAACAAAACGTGACGGACACCAAAAAAATCACTCCATCGTAATACTAAGTAGAGATGAAAACAGTAAGAGGAGTATCCACCGTATATTTGAAGGGTTATCGCACGGTGATCATTTATTAGGTTGTTCGGAAAGTTATAACAAAAACCGCGCGATTTTTTTTTCTAAAATTTTTGTCTCGTTCAAAAGACTCAGAATTTATTTGCTTACACATTTTAATCATTTTTGGACAAAAAAAATTGGCTCTATATGTGTTGGGGTCCTCCCGAAAAAAAACATGCCTTGGTCCCCCTGTTGATTTTTTCCAAAAAATTTCAAAATTTTTTGCCTTGGTCCCCCCTGTTGATTTTTTTTCGAAAAATTTAAAAATTTTGCCTTGGTCCCCCTGTTGATTTTTCAAAAATTTCAAAATTTTTGCCTTGGTCTCCCTGTTGATTTTTCAAAATTTCAAAATTTTTGCCTTGGTCCCCCTGTTGATTTTTTCAAAAATTTCAAAATTTTTGCCTTGGTCTCCCTGTTGATTTTTCAAAAATTTCAAAATTTTGCCTTGGTCCCCCTGTTGATTTTTTCGAAAAATTTAAAAATTTTGCCTTGGTCCCCCTGTTGATTTTTCAAAAATTTCAAAATTTTTGCCTTGGTCTCCCTGTTGATTTTTTCAAAATTTCAAAATTTTTGCCTTGGTCCCCCTGTTGATTTTTTCGAAAAATTTAAAAATTTTGCCTTGGTCCCCCTGTTGATTTTTTCGAAAAATTTAAAAATTTTGCCTTGGTCCCCTGTTGATTTTTTTCAAAAAATTTCAAAATTTTTTGGTCCCCCTGTTGATTTTTTCAAAAATTTCAAAATTTTGCCTTGGTCCCCCTGTTGATTTTTTCAAAAATTTCAAAATTTTTGCCTTGGTCCCCCTGTTGATTTTTTCAAAAATTTCAAAATTTTTGCCTTGGTCCCCCTGTTGATTTTTCAAAAATTTCAAAATTTTGCCTTGGTCCCCCTGTTGATTTTTTCAAAAATTTCAAAATTTTGCCTTGGTCCCCCCATTGTTTTTAATTTTTTTTTCGAAAAAAATTATTCTTTGACGCAGAACAACAACGCAGAAAGCTTGACACCAATAAAGATGAGCTATGCAAACACCATACTTCAATATAAATCACCATACATCGTGTTCAAAAATATTCAGTTTCATAGGTACCATCCTAGTTTGAGCCAACCATTTGATGCTTGAGATATTGTCCAGTAAAAAAATTTGTTGAAGATTGATTTGCGAAAAGTCTATGTTTTCGCAAGCATTGAAGTCGACGATAAACCTCTCGTTTTCGGTGAAGTACATTTTTCTGAAAAAATATGTAGTTTTATATGATTTCACACACGTTTTTGAGACTTTCGGGCAAAAAAAATGTTTCGAAAAAAATCAACAGGGGGGACCAAGGCTTGTTTTTTTCGGGAGGACTCCCAACACATATAGAGCCGGTGGTCGCAAACTTTCTGAACAACCTGATATGTTTCGCAAAATACAAGAATGTCGTAAACAGGTTTAAGTCCGTCATGCCTTACACTTAGACTTGGAATTTCGGACACGGATCGGCATTTTGAAATGCTTCAAGATGCTGGAAAAACGAAAATCCGTACATTATTTGGAATTTCTACAAGAATTCTTGGAATTCTACGCAAAGATTTTTAGATTTGTGAAAATACCTTTAAAAAAATTTAATTTTTTTTGAGAACTTATGTAAATTTGGGGATTTTTCTGAAAACTTACTGAGAACGTGATTTTTTGTGATTTACTGTGGTCCGGCGGAAAAAGGGGTCAGGATTGTTTAAATTTTCGGAATTGAGAAGTTATAACCCCTGGTCTATATTAAGAGACAATTGTCAAGTCAATTTCTTGTCATTTGCATGCATTAAATTTATTTTTTGAATTACAGGGTGGGCCATTATAAACACCCGAGTGAATTTTATGCCATAACTTTTTTCAATTCCCGCCTTTTGTCGAGATCTTTTTTATTCGATAGAAGAGTTTTGCGCCGATCGAATGACCCCGAACAATGATCCCGACGGGATCCCGTCCCGTCATCACCTCTAACGAACATTCATTTTGTCCTGTTTTTATTATTGAAAATTTCGAATTTTTTTTTAAAATGTGTCTTTTCAGATGATTTATCTGCGTCAGCAACGAGCAAAGTGCGTCGAATGGTTCATCAAAGAAGGCAAAAGCGTCGCCAACTTCCAGAAGAGATACAGAAGAGAATTCCAAAATGTTTCCGCTGCATGGACTGTGGAACACCTGCAGCTCCTGCTCCGGTAGCCTTGCCGCCTGAATCGCCGGATCTGACACCGATGGACTTCTTTTTCTGGGGCTGAATTAAGAGCAAGATCTACACAACTCACATCGCTTTCATGGTTGAACTCCGCAGAAGAATCGAGCAAGCCTTCCGAGAATTTCCTCAGAACATGGTCGACGGAGCTATAGGAGCCTACGAACGACGTCTGGAATATTGCCTGGCCGTGAATGGAAGAAGCACGACAGAAATACCAGGATTAGAAAATTAGAAATTCTTGCAAACTTTCCGAAATTGTTGTTAATTGTTTTGTTGAATTTGTTGGGTTATTCGAATAAAGTTTTATCGGTAAATTTGGTGTCATTCGATCGGCACAGAACTCTTCTATAAAATAAAAATAAAAAGATCTCAGCAAAAGTCGGGAATTAAAAAAAGGTATGGCAAAAAATTCACTCGGGTGTTTATAATGGCTCACCCTGTATTATTGATTGGATTTGGGTATTTTAAAAATACATAGGAAATCAAATTTTGTTGCTTCAATATCCTTGCGTAGGCTGTTTATGTTACTCAATGAACACTTTCGAAAAAAGACACACACAGCAAAAGTAACGGCAGACCGTCCACATCAAGAACAACTGCTTGTAATAGCACAAGAACCAGGCATTTTGGAAGCAAAAAAGCACATTTTATTTTTCTATTTCCCTGCTTTTTTTTAAATTTTTCGATTGCTTGAATGTTTGGATCAATTAATCAGACACCATAGGGAAGAAAGAAAGAAAAAAAGAAAATTGAATCAATGAATAAGAGCTGTGTGTGATTGGAATGTGTGTGTGATCCAACTGCACTAATCTTTTGTCTACTTCATGATGGAATAGGAATCAAACAGGTGTTAGCTTGAAGCTGGATGAATTAATGCAACTCTGCTTTGAGTCGAACTTGAAACAAAACAAACAAACAAAAATATTAGGTAAAATCAATAAAAGTAAAATTTTTTGTTCAAAAAAGTGCTGATTTTTTGAAAAATTATTACCAGGGTTGGAAGATGGAAAGCTTTCCGGCAAACTTTCGGGACAGAAAAAACGCGGAAAGTTTTCCAAAAAAGTGGAAAGAAATAAAAATAGGAGTACAGAAGCTCCCTGTGGGCCAAGCACGTGTTACACCTCATTTTATGCGTTTTCACTAAGGTTAGGAGACGGTAAGTTGCCACGGTAACTTACCGATGACTCACCACAGCCTGTATAACTCACCGGAAATCGGTGAGTTAAAAACAGTTAACTGCAGACAACCGTGCAGTTAACTCTACAGTTAACTGTGCACTACCACCTGTGCAATCCCTTGCCATTTCTATCCGATTTCCCACCGCCAACCGGAAAGTTTTGCGAAAAACTTTACGGCTAACTTTCCAAATCTTTTCTGTCCGGAAAGAATTACAACTATGATTAAAACCTTTTCCGGAAAACTTTCCGGTTGGCGGTGAGAAATCGGACAGAAATAACAAGGGACAGCAGGCGCCTATCGGCGCCGATATCGTACCACCGAGCAGACTTGTCTTGAAACGACAAAAAATTTAAATTTCAAATTTGTGGCATTTCGTCAACAACAAACATAAGACCATACGTCATTTTTAGATCCGACACCAAACTTCAAAGTAGGAGACCCCCTATTTAAAATGCATCATTTTTGACGTTCTTTTTTTTAAACGAAAGCTGACATCGAGGCGGATCTAAAAAAACCTGCAACAAAATATTTCGACCACTTTTTGACCCTGTTATACCCCTTCAAAGTCAAAAAAGTCGGAAAAAACAGAAATTTGGGGAAAAACTCGAAAATTTCTTTGTCAACCCCCAATTCTGTTCTGTTCTGTGTTCAGGCACACCAATTTACTTTAGAAAGTGTTCTCAGGAAAAGATTTGGACCACTCCCAGTGGCTGTAAAAAAGGTGTGACCCACGGAAAACCCAACATACCTCCTCTTAAAATTATACAGTCAACTGTATAATTAACTTTACGATTATCTGTAGTTAACTGTTTTAAACTTACAGATTTCCGGTAAGTTATACAGGCTGTAGTAAGTTACCGTGGCAACTTACCGTCTAAATAACCCTAATGAAAACGCATAAAAACGAGGTGTAACACAGGTTCGGCCCACAGAGACTTTCTCTTCTCCTCTTTTTATTTCTTTCCATTTTTTGGAAAACTTTCCGCGTTTTTTTGTGTTCGGAAAGTTTTCCATGCAGCAACCCTGGTTAAAACTCACAGTAAAATTTAAAAATTAGAATATTGAATTTTTTTTCAAATTTTTGTTGTTTCGAAAGGAATTTAAAACAGTAAGTTTGAATTGGAAAAAAGGTTTGTATGCAAATCGGCTACAGTCGACTCTCTCCATATCAGATCAGATTTGGTCGGTCCCTTGATCACTATGGAGAGACTCGACTGTATTCTGAACACTAATCCGATGTTAGAATTTTGTTTTTGCCTAGCAAGGACGTCGAAAATACTCGCGCGGAATCTTCCCCACGCCGAAATTTTTACTCATAGATATATTTTTTTAATAATCGACAATACCATAGACAATATTTCAAACCCAAATTTTAACCATTTCAGACTGGTCACACGGGCGAAACAGTTGTGTTGGAGTGTGAATGGCAGTGCCATTCGTCCACCAAGATCACCTGGTCCAAGTAAGTATTGCACAATATTCCTATAAACCAAATGGTCAAAAGAGTCTAATTGTAGAGATGGCAAGACCATTGAGTCATCCTCAGAGTACTCCTCCACCTTCAACGGCCAAATGGCCCAGCTGTCCATCAACAAGATGAGTGAGACCAAGGCTGGACTCTACAAATGTACTGCCAAAAGCGAATATGGAGAAGGCCAAAGCTCCACCACTGTCAAATATGAACTTATTGGTCGGTTTTTCACTGGTAATTCTGTGACATTTCGTTTCCGACTGCGCCAATATACTAAGCCTTCAGGCACATGACCACTCAAAATAAAGCCTAGGATCATAGCTACATTTTCAGTGGTCATGTGCATATACAGGGTGGCGCAATTTTTTCGGGTACATTTGTTTTGTTCATAACTTTTTAAATTCGCGGTCATTTTTTTTCGCTGACCACTCATTCAAAAGCCCTTTCTTTGCCATTTTGTTTAAAAAAAAGAACGCGCCGATATGATTGAAAATCACCGAGATATGGCTGTTTTTGTGAAGGCGTTGGGTTTTGACTGTTTATCCATGTGTTTCATACACATTTTTTAATAACAATTCAGATAGACATTTTTGAGCTGGAAGATCACGAGGTCGAAGAGCATGATTCAGGCGTAGTTTGTAAGGATGAAACTTCATTTCCTTAATGCAAAAAGAGGATAAGCTTATTGTTAACTGGTGGAAAAAGAAAAACCCCAACCTTGAGAATACGCTGAATTGTTCTTCTTGATGGCATCCCATCTAGCATCGCTACGCTTCTTGGACTTGAATGACGATCAGCTGTAAACAAAGAGAGTACCTCGGCCTTCTTCTGATCTGTGCGCACCCACCTTAAACACATTGCATTTCACGTCGACTAAAAAATGTTCAAAACCAACTTTGTTCCTTTCTTGTCTTTTCACTGAACACTTCCGGACTCCACGAACATTTGATTCCATCGAATAACATTGTCTCGCTTTGGCACTTGGGCATGACGACCCATTTCCCTTCGCACTCGTCGCCTGAACACTGCATAGCTGCTTTGGCTCTCGATCCACCACACGAAGATTCGCGCTTTCTCTTGATTGGAGTAAGGCATCTAAAAATCGAAAAAATGGTGAAACCCAACGCCTTCACAAAAACAGCCATATCTCGGTGATTTTTAATCATACCGGCGCGTTCTTTTTTTTTTAAACAAAATGGCAAAAAAGGGGCTTTTGAATGAGTGGTCAGCGAAAAAAAATGACCGCGAATTTAAAAAGTTATGAACAAAACAAATGTACCCGAAAAAATTGCGCCACCCTGTAATTTGGCATAATTGAGACAGTCGAGAACTCGGAGCAACACGATGATTATTTTAATCTACCGTAAAACCTCTATTAATTGACCCTCCTCTAATAATAGACCCCCTCGACTTTGAGCAGTTATATCTCAGCTCAGACTACTTGACAAAAAGCCCTAAAGCAAAAAAAATTTTCTAAAATCTTTAACGGAGTAAAAATGTTCTTCTTGTAAAAAATTTGTTTGCACAATCTCCTATAATACTGAAAGACAAAAAAGACAAGTGGACCAATTTGCGCAATCGCTACGCCAAGCTGAAGAAGGGCGCAAAAAAAACAAACAAATTGGGTTAGTATTTTTACACTGCAAAAACGACTAATTTGGCTGAAAAAGTACTAACCCCGATGTTCCCATAATCAAAATTAAGAAAAATGACTATTTAACAATCTCAAAAATTCATTGACCAACGAAGAAGTGATTCAATGTGTTGAAATACATTTTATTCAAAAATAAATTCAATTTTTCTATATATTCTATACTATACCACGTTTCTATACTATTATATAGCTCAAAGTTTTTTGTTTTAGCGCATTTGCAATTAAAGCACGGCATCTACAACCAAATTATGTATCGCGCACCAGATAAATCATCACGAGCAATAGGGTTGACAGATCGCGTAGAAACGTATTTTTAAAACACTTGCTTTATTTTTTTTGAGGCATAGTGTTATAAAAATACGTATCTCCCAGCTTAAACATACCACAACCTGTGAAACCTATAACTCGTGATGAGTTATCCGGTATAGGATACATAATTTGGTTGCAAATGCCGTGTTTGAATTGCAAATGCAACATAAAAAATCAGAGCAAACATTTGGCAGACCTGTTTATTGCATTTTCTTAGGCTAAGTTTACAGTGTAAAGGCAAAGTGAGAGGCAAAGTGAGCTTTTCGTTTTTCTAGAAGTTTTGGTACCACAATGTAGCTGACATTCAGGGCTACAATTTGGTACTAAAACTTTGAAAAATTGAAAAAATGTATACCGTATTCACTCTAATAAACGGGCATGCCCGTTTATTTTTCAACCCTCCAAAAAGTCGGAAAAATTTTGAGTCGATTTTTATATTTTTGAGAGCTCAACCAAAATCTAACAAATGGAATCAGGTAAACTCGTGGTAACTAAGAAAACGCAAAAAACAGATTTGAAAATTTATTTTTCTGGGCTAAGATATGGGTCCTTGAGGGTGCGCGTTCATTAGAGGGTGCCCGTTCATTAAAGGGTGCCTTTTTATTAGAGTGAATACGGTATCTAAAAATTAAAAGGCGCTCACTTTGCCTCTCACTTTGCCCCTACATTGTGAACTTAGTCTTAACTTTACCGATTCCGCTTTTTATATTTTGGTTGTACACCCAAGATTAACCCGAAATTTTCGCGATTTTGAGAGGGTTGCAAAATAATAGACCCGGGTCTATTAATAGAGGTTATACGGTATAAAGTTAATCTATTAATACTGTATTTCCTCTAATAAGACGGCCCCCCTTGCGTTCAAAATCGTGTTCTTGGCATTGTGATTTTAACCCAATCTTTTAAAACTTCTCTCAGGCAAGTTACCAACGATGTTGTAGCCAGTGAGATGAGCTACAAAATGAGTGGTAACTTGCATAACAGAAGTTTTCAAAAAATGGGCCAAAACAGGATGTCACAAACATGAATTTAGGGTGGCCGCCTTATTAAAGGAAATACGGTAATTACATTAATTACTGGTCCATAGGATTGTCGAGACGAGCGCTTGTTTTCAAGTAATTTAACTTAAAAACACGTAAAATTTTATATTTTCAAGTCTGGATCCGTGTAACTGACCCGAACATTTCGAGTCCTATCCGAAATTCAGGTGCCCGATTTGAAAATTGCGGGTACTCGACAACCCTACTGCTGACTCTCAATGTAAGAGATACCAAAAGACCGGATTTTTCGTCCATTATAAAGAGCTCTTGCTAAGGCTAACTCTGGCCCAATTAGCAAAATTTTCTGCCCCTTCAGAGCTGTCCCTGATATAATGGGATAACTGTACGACAATTGGCCCATTTCTTCGTCTCAGTCCCCTGTTGCTTTTTTGGGATGTGCTTAGGCTCAAGGTAAGCCAGCGTAATTAAGAACGGATTTGAACACGTTTTCCGAACTACAAACAAAGTAAAAAAACACTGAATACACTTACCCTGCGCCTAAGCCTAAGCCAAAAAACAACAGGAGATCAAGGCGAAAAATGTCATGTAGAACTATTGATCACTCGTTGAATTTTTAGAACAAGAAAAAGAGGAACAAAAAAAGAAGGCTGAAGCGGCCAAAGCAGAAGAGTCACAAAAACGCAAAGCTAAAGGCGATGACCAAGTGGTGCCTGAAAAGCAGCGAGTACGAATCTCAGAGCCTGTAAGTACATTTTATTTAATCAAATTAGAAAAAAGCTTGTTATACAGTCGAACCTCGATATAACGATACCCCAAAAAGTTCGTTCCCGCCTTCGGTCCGACACTTTTTTACCTCGATTTTTGAAGGCTTTTGCCAGTTCTGTTTTGATATCGCGAATATCGCAAGGATTCCGATTTTGCCGATCGTTTTTTTTAATCAAATAATTTTGCCTCTAAAAAAGCAAAACTTCGATATATCGACACCCTATTTTCGAAAAGGGGTGTCGGGCGCTAGTGAAGAATAGGGTTCCAAAAATCAGCTTGGTCCCCCCTGTTGTTTTATTTGTAAAAACAACAGGGGGGACCAAGCTGTTTTTGGAACCCTATTGTTCACTATAGCCGTGGTGTCGTTGCATCGAAGTTTTGCTTTTTTAGAGGCAAAATTATTTAATATAAAAAAAACGATCGGCAAAATCGGAATCTTCGCGATTTTTGCGACCAGACCAGGGGTTCGATCGCAAATTTCTAAAACAAAGGCATCTAGTGTCAAAAATAAAGGCAATTTAAAGGAATTTTCACCAAAATAAAGGCAACTTAAAGGCATGTTGTCCCTATGCTTCAAACCCGACAAAAATCAACAAAAAACAACTTTATTGACGAACAACATATTTTTCTCCCCCCCCCCTTTCCTGCTTTCAACAAGTCTTTCTGCCCAAGAAAGTAGTCATAACTTTCATAACATTCGTCAAAATGTGCCTTTATTTTCAAAAAAAATTAAAGGCAAAATTTTCAAATTAAGGGCAATGCCTTTAATTAAGAGATATAATAGGACCCCTGGACCAGACTATCAAAACAGAACTGGCAAAAACTTTCAAAAATCGAGGTAAAAAAAGTGTCGGACCCAAACTTGAGGGGGTGTCGTTATATCGAGGTTCGACTGTAGTGTGATTTGGTTGCAGGAAGAGCGTCGCCCGTCCAAGTATTCTTCCCGTCAGAACACAGATGAGGTATGCCAATTAAAGAGATAACAAAGAAAAACAAACCTAATTTACTACTAAAATTTTGTGTGATTGTGATTGCTAACAAATGGTGCCACCTTTTTAAATTATTTTCCTCCATAAATGGAGATTACTGTATGCCTTTGAAAAAATCTGCGCTGTTAGCCGCGATCCACTATCCTCTCTGCTCATAATTTGATTTTTGGAAACAGGATTATAAAATGTGTACTGTGAAGGGAATTGTTGGAGAATCTTTTTTAATCCTAGCCAACCTTTTCCTTCTACTGTATTCTCTCTAAGGCCTCGTACACAATGGTGGACTGTAAATTCAACAATCCTCACTCGGAAATAGCCATAACTTTTTATTTAATTTTCCGAAAATTATTCTTTTGGTGCCATCTTGTAGCTGAGATTCAGGGCTACTAAACAAGTTATTTGTCGAGTTGGTATGAATTAAAAATGTTGAAATAAAGTCAACAATCCTCACTCAATTCCGCACTCGCTCGGAGTGAGGATTGTTGACATTTTCAGAATTTTTTAATTCATACCAACTCGACCGATCACCTATTTGGTAGCCCGGAATCTCAGCTGCAAGATGGCATTAAAAATAGTTTTAGGAAAATTTAAAAAAAGCTATGGCCTGAGTGAGGATTGTTGAATTTACAGTCCACCATCGTGAACAAGGCCTTTTGAAAAGAATGTCTGTCATGCCAATAAATAATTTTCAAACACTCAAAGGTCATGAAATGCTTTGAAATGCTTTTGTGTGACGAGCGAGTTTTTACTGTGTCATTTTTTGTAGCCTTGAAGGTGAAAGTAACCGTCTGTCTAACGTTTGAGCTCAATATTTTTTGCCATAAATTCAGCTACACCTAGTGTCATGATTATTTCAGAATAGACTGTGTAAATTTTGTAATCCGCTTTTACCTTCCTTCTTTTTCAGCTATCGAATTGTCTCTGAAAAAGCAAATAAAGCGAAATGACCGGAAAGTCGCCTGCCGTCGAGAACGCGAAGGATGCTGTTCATTCTGCCGTCGACAAGACCAAGGATGCTGCTCATTCCGCTGCTGAGAAGACCGGCAATGCTGCTACGTCTGTGGCCTCCAAGAGCAATGATATCGCTTCTGCTGCTGCTGGCAAGGCTGGGGATGCTGCTCAGGCTGTGAAGGAAGTCGCTGGTGACACTGTGGATGCGACCAAGGATCTTGCGTACTCTGCTGCCGAACATGCCAAGGGTGCCGCTCAGGCTGTCATCGACTCGGGCAAGAATCTCGCTTCCGCTGCTACCGCCAAGACCTCGGATGCTGCTCACACTGTTCAGGACCATGCCAAGTCAGCTGCTGCCAAGACTGGTGAGATCATTGAGGGTGCTGGTATGTGATTGTTTTTGACCATCTGGCATAGACTTGAAAATTATTTTTGTAGGTGAGAAGCTCAAGGGCGCCGGAGGCAAGTAGTAAACTGGTCTACTGTGGTCTGAATTCAAGCGCCCCGGCTATCTGTTAAAAATCTATGATGCGCTATGTCGTGTTTTGTTGCAAATAAAGTTCATCTTGTTCGTCGTTTTGCTTTCTACTTTGCTTTTTTTACTTTTGTCAGTATTTCTGTGTGGTTTTTTGCCTTTCATCCTTGCCACTGCCAGAATTCGCTTTTTGGTGAGAAATTGTGTTTCTGACTTTCGAAAAATTTTCACGAGGTTGTCTTTGAATTTTCCGGCTTGCGAGTGAGGATGACATTTGCTCTCACAGGCTGTGAGCTATAATAAGAATAAAATGTTTATTGTAATTCAGCCCTTCGTATGTTACGATAGCGTATTCAATGGTTATTCAGTGTGAGCCCGTTCGGCCACATGCCATAAGCCAGTCAATCTTTTGCCTTGCTCACCTATTGTTAATCGGACAAATTTTTTAAACCAAATCATTTACGAGCCAACCCTACTATTATGGGTATCTGCTATATGATAGCTAGGGTAATAGACTACCAAAGTCAAGCATACTATAAAAGGAGGATAAAATAATTTTGGAGAATAAAAACAGTAGCAAAACTAAGGCAAAAAATGGGCCGACTTATAGGATAGAATTCCAAAATTTTATAATTTTAGAACATTCTAAAATTTAAGTACAGACCCTGCTTCATTTTTTATCTAGAGGTAGCAGTTTGTTTAACCCACTTGGTAAATTTCTTTTGTTATGAAATGGTTTTTATTGACTTGTTGTTTTCTCTCTATGGCACTAACGCTTTTTTAATATCATTTCGCAAACTATCAGCAGTTCATGTTTTGTCACGGGCTAAAAAGATTGTTACATTTATTTAAAGACAACAGGGCAGTTTCTCAAGTAAATCGATCATGATGTACACGAATCCGGCGTTAGAAATTCAGGTTTATCCACCGAAATCAAAGTTTTAGGTCAAGATAATTTTTGTAATATACTTTTGAACATTTGTAACGCTCTAAAAGCCCTGTCTTGGATTATTTCAAAACACTATCTGAAAAACGGCGTTTTCACACTTTTTTGTGCATATTTTCGTGTGAACAACGCTTTTGAAAAAAAACACAATGATTTCTTTAAGCTAAAAATTTTTCATTAGATAGTCATATGTTATTCGAAAGCTCTTAATCTGCACTTTCTTTTACATATAAAATTTGATCAACCTATCAAAGAAATCGGAATGGTCTACCTATTTGAAGTTGCATAGACAAAAATCGTGACTTGGTCGGTTCCAGTGTTTTCAAAACTCAAGCGCTCAAACCTTCACAAGGGCATCTGACCACCATAAAATGACTTTTTGTAAAAAAAATTTCACCATCGAGTTTACCATCCGTAAAATTCTGCACTAGAACGTACCTTCAGGACGTACGGCCTTTCCCTTGTTAAAAACAATTTTTGACGAAATCACACCAAGTGTGACTTTAAAATAACACTTTTTATGAAAGTTGTGACTTTAAGGTCACGCGGGTGTGTTGTCAAATTATTACTGCTGAGACTTTGACCACTGAATCGATGGAAAAAAATCTCAGCTACAAGATGCTGTGATCGTAGAGCAAGATTGTACAATCAAGATTGTAGACTATAGAAACATTTTTTTTACAAAAGACCGCAACCGCGACTGCACTTACTCGCGATTTTTGCGGTCTTACCCCCCTAATTTTGGCCCCAAGAAAGAAATAAATAAATAAATTTCAAATTACCGCTAAAACAGGTTATAATTTACAACTTGTATACTTTTGCATCAACCCAATATCAACGACGCAAAATGGGTCAGGCGCGAAATGGGCGGGCGCGAAATGGGTCGGGCGGGAAAAGGGCGAACCCCTCAACGACCGTTTATCGTTTAGTCTCATACTATCCCACGTTTCAGGATGTCACTCTACTGGAATCTCAAGCCCAGCGACGCCGCAGGAGGAGGGCTAGTCTTTTCCAAGGTCAAAGGGTCAAAAACGGAGGTCCGATGCAATGCGTGCCCCAAAGACAAGCCGACGCTGAAGCTAAGTCATCGAAGTACGGCGCGAATGAAGACCCATCTCCCCGTTCATGAGTACGAAACACAGTTCAAGGAGCTGGAGGCCAAACAGAAGGAGGAAATCGAGAAGCAGAAGCGCGGACTGGATGCGTTCGTGAAACCCAAAGGTACCATTTTATTTATGAAAGCTTCATTATAATTTTCTCAATGAGGAGAACTGGAGGACTCATGGACTCGCGATGTTTCTCGATCCTCGTTTCAAGAACCGGTGCGCTACAAACAGGGACAACTTCAATGAGCGGTTGCGAAGATCTCTCCGGGATGAGTACCGACAAGAGGATAATAATGCGAATCCAGTCAATTCTATGATTTAACGTCTAATCAGATGGGTTTTAGAATCGGTATCGGTCCATGTTCCTTGAAGCAGTGGATTTGATTGTCTTCGCTCCCATCATGGCAGACAGTGATCCGCAATCTGAAAGGAGAAGTTCTTTTTGCAAGAAAGCAAAAAAACAAACCCTGGAATGACTTGGCAATGGCCGCGTCCGGAAGTGAGTTCCAAGCATCCACGATCCACTGGAGGTAGACATCATCGAAGGCGCTTTTGGATTGCCGCAGGACGTGAATTCCTTTTGAGCGTCATTGGCGTATCTGTCGTAGCTTGAGCAGATTGACCACCTTCAGCTTAAACTCGGCGGAATAGGACTTCACCTTCCTCGGCGCAATCACTTCTTCGTCGTGGCTTTCAGAGCTAGAGTAGTTGGCGCTACTGCAGAATCGGTTGCAAAAAAGTGCTTTTTTCGAGCAACACACTTTTTAACATTGTTATGGTTTTGTGGCAAGCTTTTTTTTGTAAAAATCTTCTTTTACCCTCCCACACCATCAGAAAGACTTTCCTCATCTAATTTTACTCTTTATTCGCCCGAAATAGCATCAACACGCTCACTTCTTCGCCTCCGCTTTCTCCAATCCCATGCCAAATCGACAAAATCAAAAAAGTGAATCCATCAGTTGATGCATCACCACCACCAACCCCAGCTAACTCATCACCAATCACAGGTTCACTGGTGGAACAATGGCTGTTTTTTTCTCCTACAAAACCCTGCTTTGTTTGCACAGTATCCTATGTCTTTGCAAAGGTGAAAACCCCATGAAAACTGTTGCCTCCAAATCCATCCAAATCGACTTTCTACATTTTTTCTAATCAATTCTCAATATATTATTTTTTCAATTAATTGCAATGCCGCCGAGCAAAAAGAACTCTACTTCCCCACCCATTTCTCCAACCACTACAGAAGATTCCGGCTTTGAGTCTCTTAAAAATATGAGCCTGGAGATGGCGGAAAAGGCTGCCATAGAGCAGCGTATGCAAAAATTGTCCAATATTCACGCTTTTATTTTGAGTAGAATGGCTAGTGGAGCTGCCAAGGAAAAGTTTTTGAGGGAGTTGATCGATTATGACTCGAAGAAAAAGACTCCTCCGCTGAAAACACCGAAAAAGGAAGTAAAAGTTGTGGACAAGAGGGTTGGTTCTTGCTATTTTTAGGTCGATTTTTGAGTTTTGAGATATTTTTTGAAAAAAACATAAGATGGTTTTTTTATTTATTTTTTTTTCGGAAAACTACTTATTTGGCAGATTTCTTTTGTTCTGGGCACCTGTGTATGCAAAATTTTCAGGAACTCGAATTTTAATGCAAAAATTTTAATTTTGCAGACCGTATAACCTCTCCCAATCGTCCATAGGGCATTGGTTTTCAAACCTTGAAAAATTTTGAAATTGTAAATCAAAATGGCTTTGACTCTGAAATTCTGGTCAAAAAATGAGGAAGGGGTAGGGTTGTTACACAGTTAACTCGATTTTTAAATTTTGACGTTATTTCTTGTTTTTATGCCACCTTTTTCCTAAAATTTTGAACACTTTACCTCACGATTGAAAGCTGAGAATGTTGGCTACATAATAGCATAAAAGTTATTTGGTTCAGTTCACAAAAACTTATATATTTGATTGGAAATACGTTCGAACTTTTTCGAATTTTTTCCAATTGTTTCGCTCAAAAAACTGGAAAAAGTTCGAACGTATTTCCAATCAAATATAAAAGTTTTTTGAATTGAACCAAGAAACTTTCACACTATTCTGTAGCCAACATTCTCAGCTTTCGATCGTGAGGTAAAGTGCTCAAAATGTTAGGGGAAAAAATAGCATAGCAAAACAAGAAATAAGGCCAAAAAAATTAAAAAAAAATCGAGTTAACTGTGTAACAACCCTAAAGTCGTTAATTAGAGGTTATACGGTACTAGGGAGCTTCAGAATGAAAAAAACTCATCAAAAATTAGTTATTCTGTTAAAAAAGTAAAAATTTGACAAAAAAAAACAAGCTCAAAATTTGTAGGCCAAGTTAAAATCCCAAGAAATGTTGATTTGAATTGAGCAATTAGTGGGACTTATCTTTTTATCCCCCTTGCCTCTTGCTAACTTGAGTGTGCTCCTCAATTGATTGGACTTTTGTGTTTGCAGTTGTTGTAGTAGTAATTGGGAGACAATTTGCGGAAGCAGCAGCATTAGCACGAGAACAAATAAAGTTGATTGATCAAGCAAAAAAAGCAATCAGTAGTTAGACTTACTAGGATTTGCAGCTTAGGCTTGTTCTCTAGATTTTTTTTGTAAACTAAAATACAGTCGAAATTCGATATAAGGTCATATCTCAACTTTGTTCACGCTTAATGTCTGACGCGACAGGACGAAAATTCTCCGGGAGATCATTCTGCGAAAAATTTGTTTAGTGACGCTAGACAAAAACCGAATTATAACATCAGATTCGTGTTCAGCATGGTCAATTTGAATGAAAACCTTTTTTTTATTCAAAATTAACTGTCAAATTTAAAATATTCGATTTTTTCAAATGTTTGTTGTCTCGAAAAGAATTTGAAATTTTCAGTAAATTCGAACGATGGGTCATATGCAAACCGAACTAGAGGGTTGTCGAGCCAAGGGCTCGAAGTCGAGATTTTTTTTTAACTTTTTCGAATTTTTTCCAATTGTTTCGCTCAAAAAACTGGAAAAAGTTCAGCATTTAATCAAATATAAAGGTTTTTTTGAATTGAACCAAGAAACTTTCACACTGTTCTGTAGCCAACATTCTCAGCTTTCGGCTCGAAGCTCGACATTTTTTCGAGCTTCGAGCCGAACCCTCGAAAATTTCGAGGGCTCTACCCTACCGCACTTGAAGAATGTCCTCGTATCGAGAATTGACTGTATCATTAACTGTACCATTAACTGTATCATTGACTGTAGCATTACTATTAACTGTACCATATACCGTATTTCCTCTAATAGAAGCCCCGGGGCTTATATTTTTCACTCAGCCTCAGGGGGCTTCTATTAGAGAGGGGCTTCTATTGGAGAGGGCTTATATATGGGACGGGGCTGATTTGCCGTCACGGTTTTCGCCGATGACAAAATTCGCCGTCGCAAAATTTCACGTGAGACGTTTTTTCTGACGTTTTTATAAAGAAAGTCTCTAAACGCTCTATGTATGTAATGAATCACAAAAAAATTGTCAACAAAAAAGGCGCGAATCCAAATGAAATCTTTTTTATTTTAAGTGGGTGCTTATATTAGAGAGGGGGCTTATATTTTTCGCTCAGCTTCTAGAGGGGGCTTCTATTAGAGAGGGGGCTTCTATTAGAGGAAATACGGTATCTCAATTATATTAATTTTGCCGTGCTTTAACACACCAAACTAACATCAAATTTCAAAAAACCATATACCCCTGTAAACCACCTGTTCAGATCTCACAAGCGGACGATGAAATCCCAGCCTCAGGCCTTCAGATAAGTGCCGAGCGCCGTAAAGAACTACTCAAAATGTCTGGAGGAGGTGGATCGTCGGACGAAGAGTCCATTTCAGAAGCTCCTCCTAAAAAGAGCTCTCAGAAATCGCCCAGCACACCCATGCCTCTTCCCAATGAGGTATTTTTTGATCAGAAGTTATCTATTTTTTGGCGCACTTTGCACCAGCAACACTACTTATATTTCTGATGGATTTTTAATCCATCTAAATTACTAACATATTTTGTCTTTGTGTATGTTTTGTCCTTTTGTGTCTTCATATTTGTTGATTTTTTGTGATTTTGCATGGATGTCAGAAGCAATAAAAAAATCAAAAAGCGATAAAATTTTTTATCGCTTTTGACATCCATGGATTTTTGTTTGACTAAAAATTTTTCGAAAATATTTCCTGTAAAAATTAGTCCATTCTTAGGAACTTTAGGTAAAAATCTGGTTTTTTTTATTAATGTGGTTTACTTTTTTCTGACTTGTAGGCTAAAAGTAACTGGTGGAAAGAAAGTTCGTAATGGGTTTCTGAGCCAATTTTTTTCAATGAAAATCTTTTTTTTTAAAGTTCCAAATATACAGGGTTGAAGCATTTTAGCTCCTCTTTCAAATGGTATATAACATAATACATCTGCTTTAATGTTTAATCGGTATAATGGGAATAAGAAATACAGGGCAGAAAAATGAATCATCCGCCAGCTTTTGGTAGTTTTCTTTGTTGCTTCCCTTTCTTATTAAAAATTTTGCTTTATTCCATTTATTCAAACTAAAATGGGTGATTTGCGTCCAGCTATTGTACGCCTTTATCAAGAGGGTAAAAGAGTGATGGAGATTTCTCGACTCCTCAACATCGACTCCTCGACTTCATCAAAGTGGACCCACATTGGAAAAAACCAACTGGTGAATGGGCGCCCAACTCCCCGGAATGTGGACTATTCATGGACTATTTTGCTTGGCCCTATCTCAGTCAAAAGCACTGCCCCTCACAACTCAATCCCACAATTGAAAGAATCATTGGTCAGAGAATGGGATGCAATTCCCCAGAGTTATATTCAAAATGCAATCGATAGTTTCCCTAAACGGTTGCGTAAATGTATTGCTGCTAATGGTGGTCATTTTGTGGAATAGATATATATTATGTTATATACCATTTGAAAGAAGAGCTAAAATGCTTCAACCCTGTATATTTGGAACTTTAAAAAAAAAGATTTTCATTGAAAAAAATTGGCTCAGAAACCCATTACGAACTTTCTTTCCACCAGTTAGAAATATTTCCTTGGCTACATTTTTTAATACAAAAGTACCATATGAGCCCTGATAAATGGGCACACCTTTTTTGCAGCTGATCCACACGGGGGACCAAGCTCGCTCAAAAAAATTTCAAATTTTTTTCAAAATGACATAATAATTTTTTACGGTGTTTCTACCATTTTTGACAAAAAAAAATTGTTGACAAAAAATTGCCTTGGGAGACCAGGGTGATATTTTGGGTACCGAAAATTGTTGGGTCACTTTTGCTCCTAAGGCAAAAATTTTAGCTCAAAATAGTCCACAGGAGACCAGCTGCGAAAAGAAAAACCAGTTGCAAAAGGGTGAGGCCTAATAAGCGGCCTATTTTTGCCAGGGCATAGCACACTTCGCACCGGGGACACTTCGCACCGGGGACACTTCGCACCGGGGACACTTCGCACCGGGGACACTTCGCATCGGTGCGAACTGTCTACTTGACTGTTTTTCAATAAAGATACCTACTTTAAAGTAATTTTTTTTATTCAAGCCACCTCAGCAACCGAAATTTCCTCAGAAATCCGAATCACTGAACAGAATTTCGAAAAAATATTTGGTTGTCGAGATATGATCCAAAATAGAAAATTACTCTTTGTTTTCCAACTTTGGCCTATATCTCAACAACCAAGCATTTTTTCGAAATTCTGTTCAGTGATTCGGATTTCTGAAGAAATTTCGGCCATTACGTGACATGAAATAAAAAAAATTAGATGAAAGTAGGTATCTCTATTAAAAAATAGTCAAGTGGACAGTTCGCACCGATGCGAAGTGTCCTTTTACCCTTTTCCCATATTCAAAATCCTGTTTGTGGCATTTTGTAACTATTTTGTAACTCATTTCACTGGCTACAATTTTGGTGGTAATTTTGTTGAGAATAGTCTTTGATTAGTCGGTCAAAAATACAAAGTTGTTTACTAAAAAAAATGGCGTAAATATTTTTGCTTTCTTCAAAAAAAAATTGAAAAAAATGTTTTAACAAAATGCTGTAAACAATATCTGTTTTAATAGAACAACAACAAGAGGTCTGCCACATGATATGATATGGTACTTTTGCAAAAAAGTAGCTCTAAAAAACCAAAACGAAATAATTGAGAAAAAGTAACTTTTACAAAAAAAATAGCTGTAGAAAAAATTCGGCAAATTTAGGAACAGAAAGTTGATTGTGTTTTGCTTGCACTAACAATTTGCCCAACAATTTCAGCTAAATTCTACTAGCACAGCTCAAGCCAAATCTATGTCTTCAGCTACTGCAGGCCCATCTTCTAGTGCTCAACCAGATATGGTATATTTTAATAATAGGCTTGAGTTGTTTTGGTTTGATCTGGTACTAGTTTGGCTGATCCACCATCCTTCCGAGACAAAAATATCTTTTTTGGATTCTTCTCTGTTTCGGCCTAGGAGTGTTATTTACAGTAAGAACTAGAGTGGGGTATTCGCGCGAATATTCGGAATGTTCGCGAATATTGTCTTACTACTTTTCTAAACTGTGCTACAGTCAACTATCGCAATACAGTCAACTATCGCAATACAGTCAACTATCGCAATACAGTCAACTCTCAGTCATCAATACAGTCAACTATCGCAATACAGTCAACTCTCAGTCATCAATACAGTCAACTATCGCAATACAGTCAACTCTCAGTCATCAATACAGTCAACTATCGCAATACAGTCAACTCTCAGTCATCAATACAGTCAACTATCGCAATACAGTCAACTCTTAGTCAACAATACATTTTCTTAATACTTTTTGTAAGCTGTGCTACAGTGAATTATCATAATACAGTCAACTATCGCAATACAGTCAACTCTCAGTCATCAATACAGTCAACTATCGCAATACAGTCAACTCTCAGTCATCAATACAGTCAACTATCGCAATACAGTCAACTCTCAGTCATCAATACAGTCAACTATCACAATACAGTCAACTCTTAGTCAACAATACATTTTCTTAATACTTTTGTAAGCTGTGCTACAGTGAATTATCGCAATACAGTCAACTCTCAGTCATCAATACAGTCAACTATCGCAATACAGTCAACTCTCAGTCATCAATACAGTCAACTATCGCAATACAGTCAACTCTCAGTCATCAATACAGTCAACTATCGCAATACAGTCAACTCTTAGTCAACAATACATTTTCTTAATACTTTTGTAAGCTGTGCTACAGTGAATTATCGCAATACAGTCAACTATCGCAATACAGTCAACTCTCAGTCATCAATACAGTCAACTCTCGCAATACAGTCAACTCTTAGTCATCAATACAGTCAACCATCACAATACAGTCAACTCTTAGTCAACAATACAGTTGTTTGAATGTTCGCATTGCGAACATTGCTCCCGAATATTCGCGAATATTCGGAGTTCCCCACCTTAGTAAGAACAATGCAGTATTAGAAAAAACGACATTTTTTTTCACCTAATTCAATTTACTTTTTTGTATGAAATTTACTTTTATTGTACCAACTCAGCCAAAACGACACGGAAGACCAAGCACCTTCAGAAAATCTTCCCCCATAATGACGAAATATTTTTTCTACAGTATTTCTACCATAGCTGGAGCATTTAGAGCTAAAAATTTTAATTGGGTTAACAAAGTGACCAGAAATTCTTCGAGCCTAAAATGCGACTTTGGTTACTGCGGTAATTTTTTTGCAGAAGAAATGACGTATGGCAAAAAATGCTTTAAACATGGTAGGAAACACTGTGGGTTACTGGAAAAAAATGTTCTGAAAGTGCTTGGTCCCCCTGTGGTTTTGGCTACCGTATTCTCTCTATTAGTTCCACATGTGGGATTATTTTTCAATCGTCCGAAAATCGGAAAAATTTGGGGTCGATCTCGAGATTTTTGGGTGAAAATCCAAAATCCAAAAACAGAATCAGTAGAGCTCGTGGGAGTTAAGACAATGCAATAAACAGCTTTGTTGAATTTTTTCTCTGAGATGAGATACAGGTCCTCAAAGTTGGGGGTGTGGGTTTAATAGAGAGTGTGGAACTAATAGAGAGAATACGGTAATTTGGTGTAAAAAGTAAATTTGGTACAAAAAAATGTTATCCGAAAAGGCCGTCCCAACTGGGAATCAAACTCGAGACTAATGTTTCAGGTGTTTTACCCGTAAACATTTTACCACTGCTCCACCAATTTCTCAATCCCATCAAAAGCAGAACTACAAGATGTCCCATCAATTTTGTAGGATTTTAAAACAGACACTTAGATTACTAATTTTCGAGATATTTTGGTGTTCTTTTGCTTGTTCTTCAGCTCCTCTTTTTCATTCATTCTTCATCCAAATCACCAATTGCTATGAGTTTCTCCTATAAAGAAAAGGGTAAGATTGTCGGCTGGTACATCGCACATGGATTTTCTCCCAAGGCTGCTATTTTTGAGTATCTCAAGGAGGAAAACCTTTGGAAAGCATGCAACGACTCCAAATCTACAGACCATTGTTAACTAGCACAGAAAACATGGTGTGGAAATGGTCTGGCCGCCTCGTTCTCCCGATCTCGCTCCATGCTTTGCTCCTTTGGGCTCGTGCTCCTTCGGGCTCATCGAATTGGGCTCATGCTCCTTTGGGGGAAGGAACATCAAGGCTTTCTACATCAAGGCTAAAGTCTACACAAGCCCTGTGCCGAACTCGGCTGAGCTCCGAATCGAGGTTGCCTTTCGACAAATGCCCCAAAAATGGTCAACAAGAGAATCGACAGCTATGAACGGCGCCTCCGTTGGATTGTTGATAATGAAAATCGGCATTTTGAGACTCATTTATTATCTGTTCTGCATGATTTTGCTGTTTATTCATCGATAGGGTTGTTACACAGTTAACTCGATTTTTCAAAAAAATTTGACCTTATTTCTTGTTTTTATGCTATTTTTTCTCTAAAATTTTGAGCAGGTCACCCCACGAATTAAAAGCTCGAAAATAATTCGAAATAATTCGAAAGTGTTTGTAATAAAATATATACATTTTTGTGAACTAAAACCAAGAAATTTTCACACCATTGGGTAGCCAACATTCTAGGCTTTCAAACGTGGGGTGACCTGCTCAAAATTTCAGAGAAAAAATAGCATAAAAACAAGAAATAAGGTCAAATTTCTTTGAAAAATCGAGTTAACTGTGTAACAAGCCTATTCATCAATAAAAAATCAATCAAAAAAAAAATTGAAAACTCAAATTTTCCAAAAATGGACCTCCATCTTTAAAGGCCATTTTACCCAACTTATTTTTGGTTTATCAGGCTTCTGTAAAACACCAAAAATTTTCTCGGAGCTCGAGCTATGGAACAAGCAAAAGAACACCAAAATATCTCGAACATTACCGGGTGTCTCAAAAGTTCGAACTCGCTTTTTTAAATGCTTATATTTTGTCTTTAAGATTAAGATAAATCTTATCTTTTGATATGATTTTGTAGCCCTAAGTCTCCTCTTTCATTTGGTGTATCATTGTTTCAAAAAGCTTCTCATCGAGCCTACGAAACACAAGACTGGATCAAGGACAATTTTCCGGACGCCATCACTGTGGATCCTCATTGGACAAAGCCAATTGGTCAGTGGCCGCCCAACTCCCCCGATTTGACTGTCATGGACTATTTTGTGTGGCCTTACCTTGCGTCAAAGGCCTGCTCTAAACCACACAAAACGATCGCAGAGTTGAAGGCTTCGTTGGTGAGAGAATGGGATGCAATTCCACAAGAAATGATTCAGAAGGCCATCGATAATTTTCCAAAAAGACTGAAGAAGTGTGTTGAGGCTGTTGGCGGTCATTTTGTTGAATAAAATTCACGTTTGATACCTTGCTGGAAAGAGGACACTTAGGGCTACAAAATGGTATTAAATATTTGTTGATGTCTACACTGTTTTAAGAAAAACTCAAATCTTAAAAAGTGAGTTCGAACTTTTGAGACACCCGGTAGTAATCTAAGTGCCTGTTTTAAAAGCCTAAAAATTGGTGGGACACCCTGTAGTACTTATTGTAGTGTTTGAGCAAAGGTTTTTTTCAATTGTTAGGCTCAACCAGGACCCGACTTGAACAGAGAAGTAAAAAATACAGTGCGGAAGAAACTGGTCAAAGATTTTACAAACAAGATGGACCAATTAAAGGCTTCCACACCCTCTACCTCCACACCAGTGATTGTTGAGCCAGGGGTTTGTTGTGTTTTGCATACTAAATAAATTGGCACTTATGCTGTTGGGCCCCCTCTATTTTGGCACTTTTTAACATGTGTGTTTATTGTGTTCGTCCATAACTTTTTTTGTTACTAGATACAATATTGGCAATGGAAGAGCTTCGAAACACAACTCTAAAAAAATTGAAGTGGACAAATGAAGAATTCATCGAATGGCTTCAGCATATGAAACTTTTGCACGTGGTAAAGCATGTGGTAAATCTATGAGACTGAAAACTGTCCAAGAAGGCCGTGAGTATCCAAAGTGGCGCTGCGATAAAAAATCTTGCAAAAAAGAGAAAGGCTTTCTGGAAATAAAAATATACAGTTTGTTCATAAATGACAAAATAGAGGGGCCCAACGGCATAAGTGCCAATAAATTCCTGAGTGCACATATTTGTGACCCTAATCACCTAACATAACCAACTTTTTTGTCAACTAGTCCAATGTTTTTCTCCTCAAATCAGTTAACCAACCATTCCTACCATTAATTTTACAGAGCAACGGCTCCGTCAGCTTCCTGCAAGTCGGCAATCGGGAGACCAAAGAGGGGGCAGCTGAGCCTGCCGAACTCAGGGTTTGGTTTGGCTCTTTTGACTCACAAACATTTTTTGGGCTAAGCAGTAAATTAGTGGGATTACCATCATTTATTACTGCTACTGTTGTTTATGCACATTTATCCTACTGTTGATTTATTTACTTTGTTCTTCTCCTCCTATAGCTTATTTTGGCATTTAGAGTGGTGTGTGCAATTTTTTTTGTAACTGTTCCTTTGTTGAAATTGTTTTGGTTGTTATTCGAAAAAATTGTGGTTTTTCGGATTTTTTAATGACAGCTATTTTAGCTGATTGGTCGAAATTCGAAAAAGTAATCGTATTTCGGGTACTTATAGGGTTGAACCGAGGCGTTTCCGCTCGTTTGAAACATCTATTCGAACATTTATGGTAGATATTTTCAATTTTTTAAGAAATTTTTTGAAAAATTTCTGTAAGTTTTTTGGAAAATTTTCCCAAAAGATATTTTCCGGAAAATATACCAACCCTAATTTTCATTGATTTTTGGACAGTTTTTTGCATTTTTTAATTTTTTTTTAACTTAGGCAAACGCTTAGTCAAAGAGTAGGACAGCATGGACTCAAATAAAATAGGGTTGTTGAAATAGCCGGCTATTTATTTTTCGGCTATTTAGCCGGCTAAATATAGCCGAAAACAGCCAAAAATCGGCTATTTATAAAAAAATTGATGCTTAACATACGGAAAATTCAAAATTTTCAACACAGCCAAGCCTTATTGCGGCATAAACAACACTAATCAATCAATCAAACATATACATTTCGTCACCAACACAATGCAATTCTTCATTTGCTTGTTCAAACTCTTCCACCAGATTTTCTTCCGCTTTATCCGCATCTTTGCCAGCCGACTTGAAAAGATAAGCATATTCCAGATGGAGGTTACGCGACCATCTTATGCTTTCCGACAGCGTTGATTTCTTTGGCCGGTAGTTTGGCGATGTACTCTCCTTAACAATGGAATCAGAGATTAATAGCAAAAGCAATCGAATCGATTACCTGTATGCGAATCCTCCGTGGCGGCTGCGGGCAATGAACCTCCACATTGACGATCTTGAGGCTATTGATATCAGTTTACCCGTCGGAAGAGATGGAAACGAAGTCGGCTTTATTCATCGCGGCATCCAAAGACTCTTTAATTCGATTGTATTCGGCCGGCACTAGCACTTTTGGAAATTTGTATTCGCGGATTGGAGGGTTGTACGACGAACGGATCTTGGCAAGAAACTGCATGAAGAATGGATTGTCCAGGAAATTCGGCGTAATGTTTTCAGTAGCAAATGCCTATTTAAGATGATGCCACTGTAAGCTTAGTGACAAAATGTATTTGACTAAAATGCCTCAAAAGCTCACCCGTGTCAAAAAAATGCCGGCCTCTTCCTGGTTTTCTTTGCTGAAGGCGTCAAAGTAATCTTTGATTCCGGATGAGCTTGGCGTGACACAGTCGGCACTCGACGATCTTCTTGGCAGCTTCTTTGGTATTTCACTGACGGACGACACTTTCTTTGAGAAAAGATCGATCTGTTTCCTGGTCTCGGCTCCAAATCTGTCTAAAATTCAAGAAAAATCTAGAATCGAACAGAACTACAATTAAGAAAACAAGGAACCTTCAGATGTTTTTCCATTCTGGTCGGATCGGCAGTGTACCGTTCATTGCAGGCGAGGCAGTATCCAACGACAATCGTTTTTCCACGACTATCTTGCTCTTCTTTTCGATCAAAATAGCTCCAACACCACGAAAGAGGCTTCATTCTACTAAAATAATTCATGAAGAAAGGGCTAGCGGGCAATGTTCATTGAATGAAAAAGTTGCAAATGATCTTCATTGTCAACTTTCTGACAACATTAGCGAGTAAAACATAAAGGGCGCCAACTCAAATTTTAAACTTCGAAAATAGCCGCTTTTATACTGGTCGGCTATTTTGCCGGCTAGATAGCCGGCTATTTAGCCGTTGAACAACTCTAAAATAAAACTACAAAAAAATCAAATTCAAAAAGGCGCGAATTCGAACAATTTCAAAAAGTGCGCAGCCAAAAAAGAAAAAACAACTAGGATAAGCGAGTACTTGAAAATTTCAAGTTCGACTCGATAATCGAAACATATGGCCATTTTCACAGTCAATTCCGCCATAAATTTCCATTAAATTTCCTAGAAAATATTCCATGATCATATCACCAAGTAAAAATGTCTTACGAAAAACCGGCCAAAACTGGCCATATGACCAAGAAAAGGTGAGAAAATAGAAATGGATACAAATCCGATATTTAATCGGAAAACCCCAATTTTTGTTTGAAAACAACCCAAACAATATTTATGTCACTACTTTTCCGCTATGTATATTTTTTTGTCCATGACTCATTTTTTTAAAGCAAAAAACTAGATTCCGCTTTTGCAGTCCAAGAAATCAGATGAGAGTCGTCAGAACTCGTTGGCCCGTCTTCAAGGCCAACAAGTGGGCAAGCGAACCTCTTCTATCAGAGACCTAAACCCCATCCAACAAATGGCTATGCAGCTGAAGAAGGTTCAGAAAAGCAAGAAAGAGTCCTTGGTAGTGCAAATAGATGCGCCTGAACTCAAACATCATGGATCACCAGAACCAGACCCCAGCCCGAGGAATAGTTTGTTAGAGCCGGAGAGAAGGGACACCCTGCTCACTCCTGACTTTGATCCCAGATCAGCCACAGATCTGGAAAAACGACGCAGCACCAGCCCCAATATGAGGGTATTTACAGGAAAATGCACTGAAAACTTGATTTAGTGCCAAAACCTGGGTGTTGCACATTTTTGGAAAATTTGCTAACAAGGGGATGTTTCGCCCAAAATACAAATTTCAGACTTTTAGACAAAGGAGATAGATTTGGGCTGGAGTTCGATAAGCCAACTCTTGCCGAATAAAAGGGTTTTTAGCACTTTTTCGTGAGTTTTAGGGCTAATATGCTTTTGGTAGGTAGACACAGGGTAGGTAAGAAGTGGCTTTTCAGGCCACATCTGAGGCCACATCATTTTTGTGAAGTTTCCTGAAGATTCTTATTACTTCCATTTTTGAAGCGCATGTGCGCTTATTTTTCGAACCTCCGAAAATCGGAAAAATTTAAATTCGATCTCGAGATTTTTGGGTGCTTAACCAAAATCTAATAAATTGGAATCAGTGGAGCTCGTGGGAGTTAAGAAAATTCAATAAACATATTTGCAAAATATTTTCTCTGAGCTGAGATATAGGTCCTCAAAGTAGAAGGTGCGCGCTTATTAGAGGAAATACGGTACTTCCATTTTTTACTATAATACCGTATTTCCTCTAATTGCCGCCCCCTCTCCGATTGCCGCCCCCTAGAGGTCGATCGGAAAATAAACGCCCGGGGCGGCAACTAGATGAAATACGGTATGCGCTTTCAAGATTTCTATAAAAAGATAAAGAAAATGTCTTTAGATTGGTACAGTCGACTCTCGATATAACGACACCCCAAAAAGTTTGTTACCGCCTAGGGTCTGCCACTTTTTTAGCCCGCTTTTTGAAGCCTTTTTCCAGTTGTCTTTCGCTGGTATAGTCCAAAACATTGCGAGGATTACGATATTACCAATCGTTTTTGCAAATGACAACAGTTTTGCCGTAAAGACCCGCCGGTACTGTATTTAAGACACCCTTTTTTCAAAATTGGGTTTCGTTAAATCGAGGGTTTGGCAATCTATAGAATTAGCCGGCATTTTTCAGAAATTAGCGGGTAAAATTAAATAAGATTCGAGCTTTCAGCTTTTCCAAGGTACCTTTATACGACCCAAGTTAGGGCTTGTTAAAATTGTCACAAAGCCTGTGGGACACCCTGCACCTACCGATTCTCCAGAATTGTAGAAACTTTACTATTCAGACTGCAATCGAACTTATGGTTTGACACTAGTTCAAGCATTTTCCGTGCTCCTAATTCATTTATAAAAAAATTATGTAATTTTGTATTTTATACACACACCACTCTTTTCAATTGTAGTCTTTCTCGTGTTTTTCTTCAAATTTTTGAAATATCATGAAATTTCTGCCCTAATGTAAACATTGCGCATTTTAGCGCCGAAGCAGTGTGCATATGCGCCGAGAATCCATTGGGGACGTCTTGGGTAAGCCTAATACTAAATTTTTTTCCGGCAAAAACTTGACCTGAATGAGTTACAGAAAAGCCAACCACACCACTTAAACCTATTGGAGAGGAAGGAACTCCTGCTAGTGAGTTGCTTTTTGCAAAACTTCGATACTTTTTGTTAAAATACGATTGAATCCGCAAAAGTCAGGGGTAGTATTAAAACGACTTGCCGACTAGTTGCTGGGTTTGTGAGCACGTTTTTCAACAGGCTGTGAAACAGAGATTTCCTGATATCGATTTTTAGCATCTGATATGATAGTGATATGACATGGGCGCCTAAAATTTTCGTCTGATATGATAGTGATATGATGTCGTGTGATATGATGCCCAGATGATATGATATGACTCCCCGAATTTTCGTCTGATATGATAGTGATATGATATGGGTACCCGAAATTTTCGCGTGATATGATAGTGATATGATATGGGTGCCGGGAATTCTCGTCTGATATGATATTGATATGATATGGGTCCCCGAAAGAGAGAGAATCACGGTTTTTCCTTTGCCCTTCCACTGCCCTCTTATTGTTATTGGCTCTTCAGTAGTGGCTTCCATAATTTCGGCGTCCGTAAAGAGGGTGGAATTGGTTTGAAGAAGGAGAGAAAATGGAGCACGGAAAATTGTGGGAATCTGATATGGTAGTGATATGATATGGGTCCCGAAATTTTCGTCTGATATGATAGTGATATGATATGGGTGCCCGAAATTTCTGTCTGATATGATAGTGATATGATATGCGCCCCGAAATTTTCGTCTGATATGATGGTGATATGATATGATATGATGCCGAGTGATATGATAGGGCGTATCATATCATATCATTTCACTATCATATCAGATTTTCTGATATCAGGAAATCTCTGCTGTGAAATCTACATTTTTGGCATTTCACAATTTTTTTTAACTATTTTTTAGATTTTGCCGTTCTGCGTAAAATACATAGTTCACAAATTCACGAAAAATTGTGAAATGCCAAAAATGAAGATTTTACAGTCTGTTGAAAAAGTGATGTCAAACCCAGCAACTAGTCGGCAAGTCGTTTTAATACTACCCTTGCCAACGCTACTAACTTGACACTGACATGTAAGTTTAGGGAAGCTAACGTTTTTTTAAACTGGTCGTAGACATGAAAAGAAATTTTCGAAATTCTGTAAAGTGCGTTAGAAAGCTCACGATTTTCTGATTGAGACAGGTGTTATCATGTTTTTGACCTGTCTCTAAAAGAGTCCGAAAAAAGTAAGTGTCAGTTACATTTTTGATGTCAGTTGAGTAAAAAAAAGTCTAAACTGACACTGACATTTTTTCGCTAAACTGACATCAAAAATGAAACTGACTCTTACTTTTCCTCCTTTTTTCAGAGACAGGTCAAAAATCTGATAACACCTGTCTCAATCCGAAATTGATGAGCTTTCTAACGCACTTTACGAGATTTTAAAGTCTGTTGAAAACGTGATGTCAAACCCAGCAACTAGTCGGCAAGTCGTTTTAATACTACCCTTGCCAACCCTAGTTATTTACCACTTTTTGATCGCCGACTTCGGCGAAAAGTGTCGAAAAAATACTTTTTCAAAAATATTCAAAAGAAATGCTCGCCATGGTTGGGCAAAGCTCTTTCTTGCCGCAAAAACACTTTTTTTGGCTCACAATATTACGAACGAGTACTTCTCGGTGATTTTTTGATGGTAAACTTTTTATTTTCAAATCAGCATGTAGCCCTTTGTTTCTTCTTTTTTATGAGCTATTATCTGATCCCTTGCTGTTAAAAAAAAGAGATTTGCCCGCCATGGACCATGGCAAGGTCAGTTTAGTATGTGAAAATATTGGTGAGGTTCTTCCATGATTACTTTTTTTGTTAATTTTTATGATTTTAGATAGAGTATCAAATTGTCGAAAAAAAATTGGCACCGACACCGAAGTGACCTGCACTTTTTGATGGGTTTCAAAATATTTTTATATATAAAAACCACTTGGGAGTCAAATTTCATTTCCGAAACCCAACATAAAATATATAGTAATTTTTCATAAAGAAATATGCTATTAGAATACTAGAAGTATTGGGTTGATGCATAAGTCCTGCAAAAACCTTTTTGTCCTCTTTGACCGGTCCACAAAAACCTCTTCAAAATTTTTCATAAATAAGAATTGGCAATCAATTAAGTGCTGGGTTTGAAAATCGAAATTTTGACTTCACAATTTACGATTTAATTAACCGATGGGTTTCAAATTGTAAATTGTAGTCAAAATTTCGATTTTCGAACTCAGCAATTAATTGAATGCGAATTCTTATTTATCAAAAATTTTGCAACCCATCCAAAAGTGTTGTGGCACAAAGGTATTGTTGCAGGATTTATGTCAACCCAATAGAGCTCACTTGGGTGTATTGGCCAAACTTTTCCGATAACATGCTGCCTATCCAAAATCCTGAAAATAAACAAAAAAAGTAAACATGCAAGCAGGCGGGATAGAGCCTCACCAATATTTTCTTTTTTCCATCTTATTTTTTCAGGAATCCTTGAAATTCCTGAAAATGTGACTGTTATGGAAAGTAAGGATTTTTCTCTAGCTTCCAACACAATAATAATAATCTTTCAAAAAAAATTCAGACGAATTAGCCATACTAAAGTGTGTGGTAGAAGGCAATCCCCAGCCCACATTCACCTGGACTAAGGGTGGTCGTGAGGTGGTGCCTGGAGGGCGAGTGCGCTTCACCACCGACGGAGATGCCGGCTTCATCTCGCTGATAATTGGCAAATGCCGACCTACAGATGAAGGAGACTACCTGTTGACTGTCAAAAACAAATATGGGTCTGACTCGGTGGAAGCCAAGTAATATTTTTTGCAAAAAAAGTTTTTTGAAAATTTTCTATTTTAGATTGCTTGTCTCCAACGAATCTGGCCTAGATTTCCGTGCTATGCTCAAAAAAAGGTGTGAAAATATTTTTTGTCCTTGGCTTTTATGAAATGGCGGTTTGAGTGCCGGTTTTCCATAGAGCCGAAATTCTCTGACAAGGGAACCGATCGAACTGTACGATTCGATTCAAAAATTCTGACAATACCATCTTGAAATTCAAATATAAATCCACTTTTCACTTTCAAGGGGCAAAATCTCAATTTTTTTCACAACCATCTTCAAATCTAATTGCGAAAGGTCCTCCGCCATTAAAAGAGCTTTCGATTGAGTATAAGCATGCAAATGAAATTATTACACTAAAAAAAGTTTTTCCTTGTGACCAAACATGTACTCAAATGCGTTAGCCACCCACCCGTCCCGAATACTATATAGAGATTTCCTCTAATAGCTCCCCAGTGTTTCCGAAATTAACACTTAACACTTTGCATATAACATTTAACAAATTCTTTTTTTTTCATATATTTTGTTTTCTTATCTCAGATGTTTTTACACCGTTTTGTAGCTGAGATTTTTCCAAATTGAAAATCAACTAAAAATTTTGTAATTTAGAGAAAGCAAAAGCGGAAGCACCTACGATAAAGACGAAGACAAACAAAAAAATGATGCCGAACGTCGACAGTCTTTGTTCCCAGGCAAACGGCTGGAAAAATGGGATGAGGTGAATGGCTGTAATCATAGTCGAGTAGACCCCTCAACTTTTTTCAAAAGTGCTAAAATGTCAATTTTTTTTGAGAAGAAAGTGATATTTGGGACCCCCACTCAACTTTTGAGCTCTACAAGTTGGCATTTACAGAAATTTTTGTATCTACAAAATTTTAGCAATTGTTGACCCCTAAGTTGGCCTCTGTTGACCCCTCAACTCTTTTCACCCACCAATTTTTATACGTCAAATATTTTTAAATCACTTGGAAACACTGTCCAAATTTTCGTGTAGAGCTCAAAAAGCTGCTTTAGGGCAGGGATGAGATCTCAAAATTTTGAAAATAATACATTTTAGGGTATTTTGGCGAAATATGCTATTTTATCCAGTGCTTATTGCCTTTTTGTGCCAAAAAATAAGATTTTGAAGTAAAATCTTATAAATAAATGAGATTTGGAGTCCCCAAATAAGGACAGATCACTTCCCTGCGTTAGGCTCATATCAAAATGAGATTTGGAGTCCCCAAATAAGGACAGATCACTTCCTGCGTTAGGCTCATATCAAAATGAGATTTGGAGTCCCCAAATAAGCACAGATCACTTCCTGCGTTAGGCTCATATCAAAATGAGATTTGGAGTCCCCAAATAAGGACAGATCACTTCCCTGCGTTAGGCTCATATCAAAATGAGATTTGGAGTCCCCAAATAAGGACAGATCACTTCCCTGCGTTAGGCTCATATCAAAATGAGATTTGGAGTCCCCAAATAAGGACAGATCACTTCCCTGCGTTAGGCTCATATCAAAATGAGATTTGGAGTCCCCAAATAAGGACAGATCACTTCCCTGCGTTAGGCTCATATCAAAATGAGATTTGGAGTCCCCAAATAAGGACAGATCACTTCCCTGCGTTAGGCTCATATCAAAATGAGATTTGGAGTCCCCAAATAAGGACAGATCACTTCCTGCGTTAGGCTCATATCAAAATGAGATTTGGAGTCCCCAAATAAGGACAGATCACTTCCCTGCGTTAGGCTCATATCAAAATGAGATTTGGAGTCCCCAAATAAGGACAGATCACTTCCTGCGTTAGGCTCATATCAAAATGAGATTTGGAGTCCCCAAATAAGGACAGATCACTTCCTGCGTTAGGCTCATATCAAAATGAGATTTGGAGTCCCCAAATAAGGACAGATCACTTCCCTGCGTTAGGCTCATATCAAAATGAGATTTGGAGTCCCCAAATAAGCACAGATCACTTCCCTGCGTTAGGCTTATATCAAAATAAATAAAATATTGACATTTTTGAATTTAAGAAAAAGTTGACCCGAAACATTGACCCCGACTATGATTACGGCCAATAATTTTTTTTTGATCAACCTGATAAATAATATTTCTCACCTTTAAACATTTTTAGCCACTGCCCGAAAAAATAACTTTCCAACAGCAAGTGGACAAGATCGCTGAGCTCAAATGTGTCTACTCTCGTCCAAATGCCAAAGTTAGATGGTACAAAGACCGCAAGGAAATATTCTCCGGTGGGCTCAAGTACAAAATTGTGATCAACAAAAGCAACATCTCACTGGTCATCAACAATCCTGGTATCTCAAAATTCAGCTTCAAATACAGTCGATAACCCGACACCCCCTAAAGTTAATTCCCGGCTTGGGTCCGACACTTTTTTCACCTCTGTTTTGAAATCTTTTGCCAAATGTGATGCGCCAGTCTATTCCAAAATATCGCAGGGATTCTGATTTTGCCGGTCGTTTTTCCAAACTCTTTTTTTCGCCATAAAGACCCGCGGACCTCGATAACCCGACACCCCTTTTTGAAAATCAGGTGTCGGGTTATCGAGGTTCGCGGGTCTTTCTGGCAATAATAAAACATTTTTGAAAAACGACCGGCCAAATCAAAATCGGCACTACTACTCCGGAATGTATGCCCCAAAATAATATACACAGAAAAGTGTCCAAAAACAGTCTGCTTTTTTTACACTTTTCTTTCCTTTTTAGATCGATGGACATCATCGATGAAAACAATAACGAATAAAGTATTCATATATAGAAATGTTTCTAGACACTTCTCTGTGTATATAATTTTGGGGTGTGCATTCCGAAGAAGCTCCCAAAATCCCTGCGAAATTTTGGAAATAACTGACGAATCACATTTGGCAAAAAATTTCAAAAATCTAGGTAAAAAAAGTGTTGGACCCAAGCCGGGAACGAATGGGGTGTCGGGTTATCCAGGTTCGACTGTACTTTGATTTTAGATGTGGACGACAGTGGAAAATACACTTGTGAAGCCAACAGTCAGCCTACAAACAGCATGGTCACTGTTGAGGGTGAGTGGTTTTTTAAATTCGCCATAGAGAAAATGTTCATACGATTTTTGTTAATGGCTGTACGAGAGCAACCTTTTCAAAACCGGCTATTGGTACTACTGGAGAATCCGTTCCCAATTTTTGCCTTGGTCCCCCCTGTTGTTTTTTGATAAAATAAATGAAACAGCAAAGCAAGCAAACACAAAATCTTAAAAAACTTCGGGGAAAAAATGTTTGGAGACTAATAATTTTTGAAACTATTTTTTTCAAACACTAAAAAACAGCAGGGGGGACCAAGGCATATTTGTTGAAAAAACAACAGGGGGAACAAGGCAAAAAATGGGAACGGATTCTCCAGTAGCACCCCGGCTATTTTCTATTTCATGGTTTTTGCGAGAATGTATTATGTGTTTCGACATTTCTCAGTTATATTTTGACGTTGAATCTGAAAAACCCATAAGAATGAAAAAAATAATAAAAAACAAGAAAAACCGGGAAAAACTTATTTCTGTCGCCAACAGGGTCTTTTCTTTGGGTAATATATAATTCTGCCCGCTAATTTATAGTTGCATTTTCTCTACATTTTTAGGTCAATTTTTTAAATTTTTAACGTTATCGTGTAGCGCGAGATCTCAGCTTTCCAATGAGCTATCGAACTTTATTGAATGATTTTTTAATGATAAGATTTAGGGGTTTGAAAAAAATAGGTGTTGTTTCGTCTCAACCCCTAAATATCTAGATTTCTGAAATTATGCGATAAAGTTTGATAGTTCGTTAAAAATCTGAGATTTTGGGCTACACGATAATGCTAAAAATTTTAAAAATTAAAAAAAATATGGAAAAAATGCGAGAAAAAATTAGCGGGCATTTTCCAGAAATTAGCTAGTAAAATTAAATACAGTCAAACCTCGTTTATCCGGCACCCCCAAAAGTTTATTCCCGCCTAGGGTCCGACACTTTTTTAGCTCAATTTTCGAAGTCTTTTGCTAAATGTGATTCGCCAGTCTAATCCGAAATATTGCAAGGATTCTGATTTTGCCATTCGTTTTTTCAAAATCTTTAAATTTCGCCATAAAGACCCGCGGACCTCGGTTATCCGGCACCTGATTTTCAAAAGGGGTGCGGATAATCGAGGTCCGCGGGTTTTGACGAAATTTAAAAATTTTGGAAAACGACCTGCAAAAGCAGAATCCTATCGCGACTATCACATTTAGCAAAGACTTCGAAAATTGAGCTGAAAAAAGTGTCGGACCCAAGGCGGGAACGAACTTTGGGGGTGCCGGATAAACCAGGTTTGACTGTACCATCGTTTTCTTTATCGAAAAACATTTCTGTTTAAGACAAAAAATTATTTTTGTCTTGAATTTTTTTTTTAATTTTTTCGATAAAGAAAAAACTCTATCGGCGACAAAAATGAGTTTTCTCCAGAGAAAAGATTGAAAATTAATAAAATTGAAAATGGCCGAAAATAAATGGCCGGGTTTCGGCATAAATAGCAAAAAAACCCATCTATTTTTGGATTTTTATTGACCCTACTGTTACCCTATTTCTTTTACACTTTTAGTTTTTTGGCTGAGCTCGTCCTAGGGTTAGCTGGCCTATCCTGTGCCTTGGACTTCTCCTAAAATTGAAAATTTTAGAAAAGTATATGGGGACAGCCGAAAATAACCAAAAAAAAAGGCGCAAGTTAAAAAGTGGAAAACTGCCCCATGCTATTTTGTGTGGAAACTATTATTTTTGTCAGATTTGTTTGAAGTCTTTTTCGGCGAAATCATTCACTCAAAAAATTTAATAAAAAGTATTCAGAGCCTCCGATGAAGTACATCTTTATAAACCCTCTGCCAAACACTCAAGAAATTTACCGAACCAAACAAGGAGTACTCACATGCAAACTCAACAGTGCCAGAGCTCCTGTGGTGTGGCACTGTGGTGGCAAGCCCATAGATGTGTAAGCCATTTTTGCTTTTGCAATTTTATAGGCAGGAGTACACTATTTGGCCAGAGCCAAAAGTGCGTTTTTTCAAGGTCTAAGTATTTTTTAGGCCGTGAAAACGATAGAAACGGCGAAAAAAAGTGTGGGAAGGCCAATTTTTTCGACTGCCTTGGTCCTCCTATGGTTTTTGATCATTTTTGGTGACTGAGGCTGGGAAAAAATCCTCTATATGCATTTTTGATCAAGAGTCTTGGTCGGAATCATGTCTAAGGTAAGTGAGTGCGCGTATCTCTACCCATCAAGCCCTAATCTTTTTTCGCAAAATGGCCGCTTTTTTCCCTGTTTCTATAATTTTCACGGCCTTAGACATTGAAAAAACGTACTTTTGGCTCTGGCCAAATAGTGTACTTTAGCCATTTTATATACTGTCATCCCCGGTTTTAGCAATGACAAACGCTTCGTCATCGAGAAAGATGCTGTGGGCAGATGCACTTTGACCATCAAAGTAGTGGAGGACAAAGACCAAGCAGAATGGATGGCCAAAGTCAACAATGAGGTCTACAGCAAAGTCATGGTCTATGTGGAGGAGCCGAGGGAAACGTTTGTAGTACCACTCAAGTCGCAGAGAGCCAACGAACGAGAAAGTGCCACCTTCGAGTGTGATGTCAATGACAGAGACTACAATGTGGAGTGGTGGCACGATGGTTCGTTTTTAGTCGGAGCATTCACAATTAGCTAAACATTATGGTTGGCAAGGATAGTCTTAAAACGACTTGCCGACTAGTTGCTGGGTTTGACATCACTTTTTCAACAGGCTGTAAAATCTTCATTTTTGGCATGAACCATTATACGCAAAAAGGCGAAATCTAAAAAACAGTTCAAAAAAAATTTCTCAAATGCCGAAAATGAAGATTTCACAGCCTATTGAAAAAGTGCTCACAAACCCAGCAACTAGTCGGCAAGCCGTTTCAATACTACCCTTGCCAACCCCACTAAGCATTCGCACCAAAAAGTGGTACCAAAAAATGGTTATAATCGTTAAAAAAATCCTTATTCGACCCTAAAGTGACTCTCAATTTTGTGATGGGTTGCAAAGATAGATATTTAAAAAACGGGTGGCGTTTAATTCTGCCTGCTAATCTCTAAGAATTGGCGACTAATTTCTGACGAATGACCGCTGATTTTCGAAAAATTACCTAGCATTTTTCCCGAAATCAGCCAGCATTTTTCAGAAATTAGCGGGCAGATTTAAATATTACTCATAAAAACTACGGAAATTTTTATAGCGTTCTTATATAACATTTTTTTTAAAATGAATTGTGAAACCTACTTGAATTTTTTTTAATTTTTTATATATAAAAACTTTTGGAACCCATCACAAAGTGCGAGTCACTTTGGAGTCAATCGAATCTTTTTGGACGACGTTTTAATTTTTTTAAGTATACGGAAAACTAATAGCCAGTTGTTGGAAAAGCTTGCAACCAAGTGGCTAGCACCTTCTGATGGGTTGCAAAATATTTCAATAAATATTCGCAACTGAACTTTTCGCGAGTTCTGGAATAGAAAATTAATTAAAAAATAAATAAAGATTTTTTATAAATTTCAAATTTTTCTTTTTTTATTTCACTACTAAAATTCAACGAAAAGTTTACTGTAATTTATATAAAAAAAATTATTATAAAATTATACAAAGGGGTATCCACTTCAGGGTTGATTGCAGCACTTAAATCGAAGACATTACCGTAATTTCCATAGCAGCAGCCCAGACCCCTGATTCAGAATCGTGTTTATGGCAGTGTTTTCAGTGTATTTTGAAAAAATTTTTACATCAATGACCATTCAATTTGTAGCCAGCAAATTTGAATTTTGAAATTTTGACTAAAAAACCATGATACCCCCTTGTGGATCAAAATTTTTTTGCTCAGAATTAAAAAAGCAGCCGGCTTTCTCATGAAATTGGGGTCGAGAAACACGAATATGAAGTTATCTCCTCCATCTAAGCGCTAGGCGTGGGGGAAGGGTGGTGGTTATTTCTATACTCAAGCCAAATCATGAGACTTTTCAAAAATGATCGGCAAAATTGCAATCCTTGCAATATTTCAAAACAAAACTACAGGGTGGCGCATTATAAACTAGCCATCAAATTTTGGCCATAACTTTTTATTTTCAACATTTCGTCGAAATTTTTTATTCGAAAGAGGAATGGATGAGAAATCGATTTATACCAAACTTTTAGAGAAATCTTTAATTCAACACACCTAAACATCAACAAACAAAAATAACAACAATTTTTCACTCATATTCCTGTTGAACGCTCTTTCCATTCACTTCAAGGCAATAACCAAGACAGGTTTCATACGCAACTGCGCAACTGGTTGGATGAGAACTTTCCGCTCCGATTGATGGGTCGAGGAACGCCGACTGTTCCCGCTCCTTTTGCGTGGCCTCCTTATTCACCTGATTTGACGCCGTGCAACTTCTTTCTTTGGGGATGGATCAAGAGCCAAGTCTACACCACACCGATTGATGGGTCGAGGAACGCCGACTGCTCCTGCTTCTTTTGCGTGGCCTCCTTATTCACCTGATTTGACGCCGTGCAACTTCTTTCTTTGGGGATGGATCAAGAGCCAAGTCTACACCACACCGATTGATGGGTCGAGGAACGCCGACTGCTCCCGCTCCTTTTGCGTGGCCTCCTTATTCACCTGATTTGACGCCGTGCGACTTCTTTCTTTGGGGATGGATCAAGAGCCAAGTCTACACCACACCGATTGATGGGTCGAGGAACGCCGACTGCTCCCGCTCCTTTTGCGTGGCCTCCTTATTCACCTGATTTGACGCCGTGCGACTTCTTTCTTTGGGGATGGATCAAGAGCCAAGTCTACACCACACCGATTGATGGGTCGAGGAACGCCGACTGCTCCCGCTCCTTTTGCGTGGCCTCCTTATTCACCTGATTTGACGCCGTGCGACTTCTTTCTTTGGGGATGGATCAAGAGCCAAGTCTACACCACCGATTGCCAACATGAATGAGCTTCGAGAAAGAATTGAACATGCCTTCGCAAGCCTTCCACAGCAGATGGTAAACAGTGCAATCGCAGCGTATGAAACCCGTCTTGAATATTGCCTTGAAGTGAATGGAAAGAGCGTTGAACAGGAATATGAGTGAAAAATTGTTGTTATTTTTGTCTGTTGATGTTTAGGTGTGTTCAAATCAAGATTTCTCTAAAAGTTTGGTATCAATCGATTTCTCATCCATTCCTCTTTCGAATAAAAAAAATTTCGACGAAATGTTGAAAAATAAAAAAGTTATGGCCAAAATTCGATGGCTAGTTTATAATGCGCCACCCTGTAAAAACTTCAAAATATCGAGGTGAAAAAGTGTTAGGTCGGCTAGTAAAAAAACATGAGGTAAGGGCCACCATATAGAGATTTGACTGCATTTATTGCTGTGAGAGCGCCCAATCCACCTCCTCGTAAAACCTGCAACTCAAAAATTGATACTTCCAATGAAAAAAACCTATCAATTTCAGGCAAAAAGATCAACATTGACGGCAAACGCTTCAAAGATGAAAAAGTGGGAAGAAAGCGTCGTTTGATAATTACAGCCTGCAAGCTGGAAGACCATGGAGAATACAAGTGCACAACCAAGGATGACAAAACTATGGCTCAACTCATTGTGGAAGGTCACTTTTCTATCTACACAATTACTAAAAATAACAGTTCTCAGGGTGTTTCAAGAAATGTGCACACTTTTAAAGCGCCATAACTTTTTTCTAGGTTGAATTACGAAATTCGACCGGAGTACGGTATAAGAAGTTCTCCCAAAACCGGTTTTAACCACTTTTTCGTGTGTTTTAGCATTTTTAACGTATAGAAAACATGTTTTTTGGTGGCGGAAGACCATTTCCGGAAAAAAAATATTTTTTGAAAATTTTGACTTTTGGGGGTACCGGGATACCCCTTTTAGGATATTCCACCTGGTTTTAATCACTGGGACTGTGCTAAAAGAGTCTCTTTATGCATATATTATCAAGAGTGTCGCTCGGATTCATCTCGTAGGTAAGTCTGTGCGCGCATCTCTAACCGTCCAAGTTCTTTCCCAGTGATAAAAACCAGGTAGATCCTAGTATCCTAAAAGGGGTATCCTGGGGGTGTCTACCGCATAAAAAACTCTGGTTCGCATACAGTTTTATTCATCCAGAGTCTGTTTTCGAGTGATTTAGGTCTCAGGTATGTGTGTGTTCTCAGGTATGTGTGTGTGTTCCAAGCCCCCTACGCCCCGGAGGCGAAATGAAAGAAAGATGCGCGCACAGACTTACCTGCGAGATGAATCCGAGCGACACTCTTGATAATATATGCATAAAGAGACTCTTTTAGCACAGTCCCAGTGATAAAAACCAGGTAGAATATCCTAAAAGGGGTATCCTGGTACCCCCAAAAGTCAAAATTTTCAAAAAATATTTTCCGGAAATGGTCTTCCGCCACCTAAAACATGTTTTCTGTGCGTTAAAGATGTTAAAACACACGTAACAGTGGTAAAAACCGGTTTTCGGGAGGACTTCTTATACCGTACTTTAGCTCGAAATTCTGTAAACGCTGATCGACTCAGTTTTAGCTCCGTTTTGTTTGGTATATGATGTCAAAAACACGATGTTTGCTTGGTTCCCCTGTAGTTTGGGCCTGGTCTGTGGATGGCCTCTGGATGGGCAAGGGCCCAAACCACGGGGACTAAGCAAAAATTGTGTTTTTCACATTATATACCAAACAAAAAAAACCGTGTCGAACTGCGTTCACATAATTTTGGAATTCGGTCTATGAAAAAAGTTATGGCGGTTTGAAAGTGTCCACATTTCTTGAAACACCCAGTAAATCGAAAATTTTAGCGCTCAACAAATTTATCGTGAAACTGGAGGACCAGGAAGTTTTTGAGCGTGAAGATGCCCAACTCAAATGTGAGACCAAGGACACCAAAACTCCTGGAACTTGGTTCCGCAATGGCAAGATGTTGTCTTCAATGCCTGGTGGAAAGTATGAAATGCAATCCCGAGCTGGTACTCATGTCATGAAGATTTCTCGCGCTGAAATGAATGATGCTGACACTTATGAAATTGATGTTGCTGGGCTGAAGGGTTCCTGCAGAGTTGGTTTTGCTATTCTTTTTACCAACTCTGGTTTCCTCGTAAGACATCCTGGGTATCGCTGTAGATGAAAAAGCCTTTGGACGGCATCTGCAAGCTTACTGACAACTTGTTAAATTTTTCCAGCATGCTAGATAGAGCTGAGGATTATAGACCGAGTGGAACTCCGGAAGGGGCCTTTTTAGCTCAGACGTAACTAGAACTAAGACCGCGACTTTTTACATATGTCGAGTGTGACTTTGGGGCAGAATATTACCGTATTATCTCTAATAAGACCCCACCTTCTAATAACGCCCGACCTTTTGAGAGGTGTTAAAAAATAAGACCCCACCTTTAAAAAGGCCTAATAAGGCCTAAAAAGACACTTCTAATAAGGCCCACCTTTAAAAAGGCCTAATAAGGCCTAAAAAGACACTTCTAATAAGGCCCACCTTTAAAAGGCCTAATAAGGCCTAAAAAGACACTTCTAATAAGGCCCACCTTTAAAAGGCCTAATAAGGCCTAAAAGACACTTCTAATAAGGCCCACCTTTAAAAGGCCTAATAAGGCCTAAAAAACACTTCTAATAAGGCCCACCTTTAAAAGGCCTAATAAGGCCTAAAAGACACTTCTAATAAGGCCACCTTTAAAAGGCCTAATAAGGCCTAAAAGACACTTCTAATAAGGCCCACCTTTAAAAAGGCCTAATAAGGCCTAAAAAGACACTTCTAATAAGGCCCACCTTTAAAAAGGCCTAATAAGGCCTAAAAAGACACTTCTAATAAGGCCCACCTTTAAAAAGGCCTAATAAGGCCTAAAAGACACTTCTAATAAGGCCCACCTTTAAAAAGGCCTAATAAGGCCTAAAGACACTTCTAATAAGGCCCACCTTTAAAAGGCCTAATAAGGCCTAAAAAGACACTTCTAATAAGGCCCACCTTTAAAAAGGCCTAATAAGGCCTAAAAAGACACTTCTAATAAGACCCCACCATCTAAAATACGCCCCATTTTTGAGAGGTGTTAAAAATAAGACCCCACCCCAGGGTCTTTATACATGATATTATTCTGATATATTATACTATGATATTATACAGATATTTTAGCTGGCCTCCAAGCGTATAAAAAATCGGGAGATCAACTCAGTTATCAAATTTTGGCAGGAGCTTTTTGTTTCGCATGTTCTCCAAAGCATGTTTTGACTACTTTTTTTTTGAGATTCTCTGGTCTTTATTTCGGTAGAAAACATGTTAAAGCGCGGCCGACCATTTTTGAAAAAAAAATTTTTGACCAAAATTTGACTTTTTGCCTTGGTCCTCCAAGGTAATTCACCCCCGAAGGGTACGTGGATGACCAGAAAATGATTAGTTTTATGGTATTCTACTACGTTTTGGTCACTGCAGCTTGGCAAAAAGGGTCTCTATATGCATTTTTGATCAATATGCATTCTATATGCATTTTTGATCAATATGCATTCTATATGCATTTTTGATCAATATGCATTCTATATGCATTTTTGATCATGCATTCTTGCTCGGAATCATGTCTAAGGTAGGTGAGTGCACGCATCTCTAACCCATCAAGCCACCTGCGTCCCTTCGGGGAACTCTAACTTTCAAGCCCCATGCGCCCCCTTCGGAGGCACAGGGGCTTGAGAGTTAGAGATGCGTGCACTCACCTACCTTAGACATGATTCCGAGCAAGACTCTTAATCAAAAATACATATAAAGACCCTTTTTGCCAAGCTCCAGTGACCAAAACGTAGTAGAATACCATAAAACTAACCATTTTCTGGTCATCCGGGGGTGAATTACCTTGGAGGACCAAGGCAAAAAGTGAAATTTTGGTCAAAAAAAATTTTTTCAAAAATGTTCGGCCGCGCCCTAAAAACATGTTTTCTTCACAAATAAATACCAGAGAAGCTCAAAAAAGTGGTCAGAAACACACTTTTGGATGTGCTTATCTAGTTAATAAAGAAAAAAATATGAAAACTGTCGAACGATTACAGAAGCGTCAAAATAAATGAATCAGATGACATACTGAACTAGAAAAACCGATTCACAGTGAAAAAAAGCTTCGATGATATTCGCTTACGAAAATATTTGTTACGAAAATTTGCTATTACGAAAATTGTGTCGTTACGAAACTTTGGGCTCTATATGCATTCGCATCGCTGGAAAAAAAAGATGCCTTGGTCCGCCTTGTTGATTTTTGGAAAAAAATTTCAAAAAAACAAAAAAAAAATAGTCAACCATGGTTTAACCATGGTTGGACCATAGGTCATACCTGAAATTAGGGTGAACCAGGTATCCCAGATTGTAGGTATGTTTGGCCGCTTCGCTGCCAAAGACCCAACTTGCTCCTCATTGCAAGGGAGGGAAGGGCATATATCCATATACACCCTCCCTTGCAATGAGGAGCATTTTCCGTCAAACCTAGAATATGGTCAACCATGGTTGAACCATGGTTGACTATTTTGTTTTTGAAAATTTCAAAAAACAACAGGGGACCAAGGCAAAATTTCATGAAAATTTTCTGAAAATTTTTTGTGTGAAAATGCTAAAAAAGTGAAAATAAACACTTTTTGAGACTTTTGGGAAAAAAATTTTCGAAAAAAATCAACAGGGGGACCAAGGCATCTTTTTTTCCAGAGATGCGAATGCATATAGAGCCAAACTTTGTACAGCCGTCCCTTTTTTAAGTAGGCATTTGCAAACCTAGTATGAGTACAGGGTGAGTCAAGATTTTCTAACACTACGGTCATAATTTTTTGTCCTCGCACGATTTCGAAATTCTGTAAACGCAGATCGACTCAGTTTTTTATGTCAATTTTTTGGTATATAATGTGAAAAACACGATTTTCGCTTGGTCCCCCCTGTTGTTTTGGCCTTACCCGTCCAAAGGCCACCTACAGACCAGGAGCCAAACCACAGGGGGGACCAAGCGAAAATCATGGTTTTGACCTTATATACCAAAATTGTCATAAAAATTGAGTCGATCTGCGTTTAGAATTTCGAAATCTGATAAATTATGACCATTAAAATGTTAGAAAATCTTGACTCACCCTGTATAAGACTACCCATTTGGCCGATCTTCAAAAGCTTCAGTAACTTTCATATTTGACGCAAAATTTATTTTTCCACCTACAGGTAACCGTTCTGGAAGCCGAAAAGAAGCCTGTCATGAACTGGAAACCACAGAAATTCGAGTGTGAAGCCGGAAAACAGAAGAAAATCGAAGTGCCTTTTCAAATCAAAGGGACTCGTAGAGGTCAGTATTTTTCCACACAGTTAATTCATATTCTAATCGAAAATTTGCAGGAGACCCAAAAATCATTCTCCTAAGAAACGGAAAACCAGTAAATCTAGACGAAATGAAAGACCTAGTCTCTGTCGTGATCAACGGAGACGTGGCCGAAATAATCTTCAAGAATCCGCAAAAGTCTGACACTGGCAAGTGGGGCTTGGAACTGGCGAATAGTGCTGGAACAGCCGTAGCTCCTTTCGAATTGTATGTGAAGGATCGTCCAAAACCTCCGAAAGGTTGGATCCTTTAGTTTTTTTTTTGGGAGGTGAAATATGCTCAAATTTTTACTCAGGTCCACTGGAGACTACGGACATTACAGCAGAAACATGCAAGCTGAAGTGGAAACAAGCTGATCCAGGTGATAATTTTTAGGCTTGATTTCGAAACGGGAATCCCACGGGATCAAGGTTTGGGATTCTCGAAAATTTTAGAAGTTCCGATCCCAAGCCCCGCCGGGCCACATTTTGAAAATCCCGAAAAATTTCCAAAATTTAATTTGCTTTGTTACAATGCGAAAATAGAGTATTTTTTTGAGGAAAACTTTATTATTTTTGCATTTTTATTGTTATTTTTGTGTAAAAAGCAATTTCTACCTAGTTATTGTTTTGAGAAAGCATATTATCTGGCAGATTGATTGGTATGGACAGTCAGTAGTTGGATCATACTTTAGTTTAAAACCACACCCGTTATCCGGACACACTCAACCAAATACCAGTGGGCAACCCCCGCTTTTTGCACGCTTATAGACCTACGAGTAGAGCCCGTATGTTGAAAAAGTTGTGTCGAAGCCTTTGGGGTGCCATTATATAGAAACTTGACTGTAGAAAATATGTTTTCGAGAATCCACAGGGGGGGACCATGGCAATTTCGGTCTATTTTGACATATTTCCCAGATTTGATTTTTCCCCAGATTCGATTTTTTCTGTCTGTTAGCAAAAAATATTGAACTTTATTTGAACTTTTATATAGTAAATCGACTGTGCTCTACAAGATGACATTGTCAGAATTTATGAATCGAATCGTACAGTTCGATCGGTTTCCTCGTCAGGAAAATTACCAACCATTTTTTAGCACATCTCACTAAGTCTAGTCTTGTTTATCCAACACCCCCTCAAGTTCGTTCCCACCTAGGGTCCGACACTTTTTTTAGCTCTATTTTCGAAGTCTTTTGCCAAATGTGATTCGCCAGTCCAGTCCCAAATATCGCAAGGATTCTGATTTTGCCGATCGTTTTTCCAAAATCCTTTCAGGTGAAAGGAAAAAAAAGGGATTTTAGAAGTGAAAGGATTTTAGAAGAACGATCGGCAAAATCAGAATCCTTGCGATATTTTTCACTAGACTGGCAAATCACATTTGCCAAAAGGCTTCAAAAATCGAGCTAAAAAAGGCTTCAAAAAAAATCGAGCTGGCTTTTGCAGATGAAGCATCTCCAACCCGTGGCTATGTCGTAGAACAACAAGATGGTCGAACCGGTAAATGGAAGAAAATTGGAGAAACCAAAGGCGTGGAATTTAACGTGGGCTTTTTATGAAATTCATATTTTCTGATTCCAACCTTACTTTGTTATTTTAGGTGAAAGACCTAAAAGAACATGGCGAATACAAGTTCAGAGTCAAGGCTGTAAGTTTGGTTTATGCCGATCATGGGCATGTTCTGACTCAAACTTTTTTTCAGGTGAATGACATTGGTGAATCTGACCCTCTGACTGGCGAAACCATTCTGGCCAAAAATCCATACAGTAAGTAGTTTTGCTGACTATGGGTTCATACCCAAGAAATTAGAATTGGAATCAGTATTGGTGTGTGGTTTATTGCTCCAGTGAGGTCATTTTCCATATCTGTATGCCAAAAAGGGTAAAAAAAAAGTTCCGAAAGTCAACTATTTTAGGGCTTTGAGAGGGTAAATCAGGCTTTAAGCCAAGCTCTCCTTATTTTCCTGCATATGAGCCCAGCCTAGCAATAATACTTTCGTGATTTTATTTTCTCAACATTATTATTTTTAGCTGCTCCCGGAAAACCAAGAAATATGGAGGCCTCAGATATCTCTACCGACAGCCTCACACTGCAGTGGAAGCCGCCAGAGAGGTGAGTATATTAAATAAGCAGCTTTTTCAGTCCCAAGCTGTTATATGTAGGAGCCAGTGCAAACCATTTTCTAAAGAATATTTTGCTCCACTCACTAATGGAATTCACTTTCAGTGATGGTGGTGCTCCAGTGGAATCCTACATAGTCGAGCGAAGAGACAAATCAGACAAAGATTGGAATGTGGTCGGCCAAGTGGATGCCCAGGGCACTGGTGTGCAGCAGATTGTGGATGACAAGGTGGCTGAGGGCAAGGAATACTACTACAGAGTCAAAGCTGTAAGATTTGTCATGTTCAACTATAGGGAGAATGTACAGTTGACTGTAGATAGTTATCGCAATTTTTCTGTTTCAGGTGAATAAAGCCGGTCCAGGAGACCCATGTGATCACGGAAAAGCTTTCAAAATTACAGCCAAACCATCTCCACCAGCATTCACCCAAGGCGGCATCCAGGATCTTCGATTAAAAGTGGGCGAAACAATCAAGTATGAAGTGCCTATCACCGGTGAGCCTCTGCCCACTGTCACTTGGGCTGTGGATGGCAAACCGTTAAAAATGCAGGGAAGGGTCAAGATGGCTACTGAACGAGGCAAAACCGTACTCAAGGTTTTGTTTTACATGGCTTGAAATCTATAGTAAAATTCAAACCTGATTTTAAAATTCAGATCGAAAATGCCGAAAGAGGTGACTCTGGCAGATTCACAATCACCCTCAAAAATAAGAGCGGAACTTGTGATTCATCAGCTAATGTGACTGTAGTAAGCAAACCTGCACCTCCCAAAGGACCTCTGGAAATCACTGGTAAATTACTGTGAAAAAATGCACTAGGTTGATACCAGAGTCCGCACTTCTTATACATAGTGTTTTTATATGGGTTTCACAATTTTTATAACTTTTATGTGGGATAGGTTGTTCAGATGGAACACATATCGTAAATACTCTAATAAACGCCCCCCCCCCCCCTATAGTCAACTATTTTCAAATTTGTGTTACTTTTTTAATCCCAACATTGTTTACCAGGGACCACAGGCGCCTATCGGCGCCTCTATAGTATTTCGAAATTTCAATGAGGGGCTATGACTTCATTCATAAAAATAGGTATATCCCCTATTAGAACTCATTATTTTGCCTGTTCTTTTTTTAAAACGAAAGCTGACATTCTGGGGGAACACGATGGTATTAGCGACAAAAGTGATTTCGCTATCTACGACCCGTTCTGGCCTTCGAAGTAAAAAAGCGTTAACCACCCACCCACCCGCACATGCCAAATACTGTATAAGATTTTTCAAAACGTACGACAACTCATTTTGTAGAGTTTGGAAAAATCTACAAAATGAGTTGTCGTACGTTTTCAAAAATGATGGGGGTTGGTTGACTATAATAGTTGACTGTTGGGGGGGGGAGGGGTATTCCGTTCACTTTTAGAGCATTTATGGTAATCGCAATTTAATCACAATAACCAGATTAAAATTGTTTGATGGGTATCGAAAGAAATCTTGGCTTAGAACTAAAATGAAATTGAAAATAAAATGTGTTTCCGAGATTATCAAAAAAGAGTGAGGACATTTCCTTGGAGGCAGAAACGAGTGAGGAGTTAGCCTGTGAATCAGTCAGAAGCTCCCCCTACTGGATCACTAGTTGGCGCATCTAGACCAAGATTGATTCAGACTCCTGGCTTTCGACTATGCATTCAGCCATTGTTTTTACCTATATGAATATATACAAGTTTTGAAAGGGTATACCCCTCCCGTGCGGTCTTTTTAAATGTGGCTCAGTGCTTGTGGGTGACCCTCAGTCAATGAATAATGAAGCTAGCATCATTCTCCTCCTCACTGCACATCAATCACGAAGATAGGAAATTGCTAGTGGTATATCTAGTCCGACTTTTGGTTTATTAAATGAAGTTATGGCTTTGATTTCGAATCAGGCGGTTAGAGAAGTCCGAACTGCCTCCAGGCTCACCAAGCTGTCCGAAAAGTCTTGAATTGAATCTGAAGTGGCTAGCACTTTCTGATGGGTTGCAAAAAATTTTTTTTATAAAAATTTTTTGATGGACTTCACATATAAAATTTTTCCTTTGTAAAGTCAATTTTAAAACCCATGAAATTTTTTTATTTTTTTGAATTTTTTGACTCGATTTCCGAAGTCTTTTACGATTTGGCAGTCTATCTCAAAACATAGAAATGATTCTGATTTGGTTGTCGCGAGCGGCCACGGCCACCAGCCCGTGAATTGGAAAAAAGGGAATGGAGGGGATATTTGATCCCACTCCCTTTGGATCCGCAGGGAATCGCCTCAACCAATAGGCCACCAAACTCCAGGCTGGGAAAGTGAAGAATTTTGTAGACATCACTTGCGTCGAAGACGCAACATGGTAGTCATTTTTCAAAAATTCTTTAAAGGGGCACGCTCACCTGTTCAAAATTTGTCTCCGCCAATTCAAATTTTTTCCTAGTTATTCAACTTCTGTGCGGATTTTTTAACTTGGTTTCTAACAAAACTATATTTAAAATTAAATTCTAGGCCTTGTTTTGTTAGAAACCAAGTTGAAAAATCCGTTCAGACTTTTAAATAATTAGGAAAAATTTTGAATTGGCGGGGACAAAATTTGAACAGGTGAGCATGCCCCTTTAATCTTGCAAAAAAGATCCAATAAAGTCCGAGCCTCGGCTATTCGGTCCCAATTTTCAAAAAGAGGTGCCGGATGACCAAAATCTCGCTATGTTTTATGGCAAAATCAAATAATTTTTAAAAAACGATGCGCAAAATCAGAATCATTGCAACATTTTTATCACATTTGTTAAAAGACCTATGGCAAAATTGTCAGACCATAGGCGGGAACAAAGTTTAGGAGTGCCACGAGGTAGGAGCAAACGAGATTCGACTTTATCTCCTACCATTTGACGAAAAGTGCGGGGCTCAAAAAAATAATACCCGAATTCCAGTCCCTAATAGACCATCGCTCCGAATTTTGTCGGTTAGACCCGCACAGCCCCGGTTTTAACCTTTTTTTGCAGAAGTAAAGATAAAACGACAAAATTTAATTTCTCGTTTCCATCCAAAAATGACCAGATAACTTTTCTTTATAAAAACCTTATTAATCCTATAAGATTTTCAGACATCAACTCCGAGGGCGCCACAGTAGCCTGGAATCCTTCTCCAGATGATGGAGGAGAGCCTATAATCGAATATGTTGTTGAAGCCCAAGATGTGGATGAAAAAGGAAAATTTATTGCAGTGGGCAAGGTATCGCCTGGAGAGACCACTCTAAAAGTCAAAGGACTCAAAGACAAAGGCAACTACAAGTTCAGAGTCAAGGCTGTAAATATTACTAAATTTTTAGCACCATGAAAAAGTCAACACTAACCCTTTTTCAGGTCAACAAAGAAGGGGAATCAGACCCCTTGGCTTCCGACAAACACTATCAAATCAAAAATCCATGGGACGAGCCAGGCAAACCAGGTAGACCACAGGTCACCGATGTGGATGCCGACAAGGTCAGCCTGGTGTGGGACCCACCAATGAAGGATGGAGGCTCTCCTATTGAAGAATATATCATTGAAGTCAAGGATCCAATCACCAAGGACTGGAAACAAATAGCCACTTCCAAGACCCCTTCAGCCACCATCACAGGATTGAAGGAGAACCAGGACTATCAGTTCAGAGTCAGAGCCAAGAACAAGGCTGGCCCAGGAGCTCCTAGTGAACCTTGTGAAAAAGTGTTTACTGAGCGCAAATTTGGTGAGATTTTTTCTGTGTTACGATCTCGAAGGTACTAAGTGACTCAGCAAGTTCGCGGGTGTTCTTTTATGGTAGATAATATTTTCCTGTGGGATTTACACCTTCGGATTTGTGAACAACGGTCTCACGAATAATGGATAGATAAATTTGATAAATTTTATTATAAGAATTAGATCGATATTTTGATGGGTTCCAAAATTATAATTTTTGTTGCGCAAAGTTTTATTTTGTAACCTATCAAACAATTTTTCTCCAATTGTTGGTGATGGTAAGCATGTGGCATGGACAGACAGTTTTGTGTTTCCCACATGAAAATATTATATATCGTTTATAACCATCCGCTAACTTATGGACCAACCCAACACCGACCAAAAAAGAGACAAAATTTAAACGCTGAACCCTATTTTTCTACGTCTAATCACACAAAATGTAAATTTTATATTGCTTGACTATGAAAATGTTTGATGGGTTCCATTAGCAGTCAGTCCATGTTCACTTTCACTGGCCTGCCAAAGTACAGAAAAAAATTCAGCGCTGAATGGTTTTCTCCATTTTTTTATGATTCCCCTTATTATTATCGTTCAAGTAGAATATCTGTCTTTTTTCAAGAGGCCAAGCACAGTATTCTCTCTAATGCAGTCCTCGTCTTCAATAAGGCCCCTTTCCTTAATTATAAGGGTCTGTTGTGACGAAACAATTTTTGGTTTTTGTTAACTAACGCTAGTTCTGGGCAGCTATTCAGACCATGGATCATGAATCAGGATCAGCGACAATCTTTAATCCCTGATCCGACTGCTGAATACGGATCAGAGATCAAGGATTATCCCTGATCCTGGAATCCTGATCCAGCCTGAAACGGCCTGATCCGGTCTGATCCACCCCAGATCCGACCTGACCCACCCCTGATTTGGCCTGATTCACCCCTGATCCAGCCTGATCCGACCTGACCCGCCCCTGATTTGGCCTGATCCACCCCTGATCCGGCATGATCCGACCTGACCCACCCCTGATTTGGCCTGATTCACCCCTGATCCGGCATGATTCACCCCTGATGCAGCCTGATCCACTGATTCCACTCCAATTTTATAAATTTAAAAAAATTTTAGTGCCCGCCTGGCTGGATCACGACGGGCTCAAAAACCTGGTTGTCAAAGCAGGTCAGACTGCCAAATGGATCGTCAAATTCGGAGGTCGTCCACCTCCAGACGTGTTCTGGTTTAAAAATCAGCAGGCAATAACCCTGACCAGCACTGTCCAAATCGACACCAAAAAGAATGACCACACCATTCTGTGCATACCCTCAGCTGTGCGAGCTGACAGAGGTGCCTACCAGTTAAAAGTCAAGAATTCCAGTGGAGAGGACACCGAAACTGCTGATCTGACCGTGTTGGACAAGCCCTCCAAACCCAGAGGTCCACTCGAAGTCAGCAATGTGACTGAGGAGGGCTGTGATCTCAGCTGGAAACCGCCGGAGGACGACGGTGGAGAGCCAATTGACCACTATGTAGTCGAGAAAATGGACGCCGAGACGGGAAAATGGGTACCATGCGCCACTGTCAAAGACTGCAATGCCTCTGTCAAGGGCTTGAAAAAAGGCCAGAACTACCAGTTCAGAGTCAAGGCAGTCAACAAGGAGGGCGAGTCGGAACCACTTGTCACTGACACAGGCACTACTGCTAAAAACCCGTATGATGAGCCTGGCAAACCTGGAGTTCCAGATATTGTGGATTGGGGTGAGTAGATATGTTTTTCTTGAATTTTTTTGGATATTTCTGAGGAAAATTACTGGAAATTTTGTTTGAATGGAGACAAGAACTGAGGTCCTAGGCAATTTTCGAGAGCTTCTTTTAACACCAAATTTGATTTTTTTTAACCATGAAAAAGTTAGAGAGTGAGATGATATTTTTCAAAATTTCTGACCAATGTTTTAGCTGAAAACTAAAGGATCTTCAAAAAATTTTACTACATCAAAAACGAAACTTTTGATTCTGCATTTTTTAGTGATGTAAGAGCAGGGTCAATGCACAGTTAACTCGATTTTTTGAAAAATGTTGACCTATTTCGTTGTTTTTATGTGGATTTTTTTACAAAATTTAGAGCGTGTGACCTTGCAACGGAAAGCCTAAGATAGTGGCTATACAGCGGTATAAAAAGTTGTACAACTAGAAATTGTTTTTGATTAAATAAATCTATTTTTGTGAACTGAATTAAGAAATTTTTATACCGCTGTGTAGCCACTATCCTAGGCTTTCCGTTGCGGGGTCACATGCTCAAAATTTTGTAAAAAAAAATTCACATAAAAACAACAAAATACCGTATTTCCTCTAATAGCTCCCCAGGGGGAGTTATTTTTTGGATGCCCGAGAATCGGACAAATTTGAGGTCAATTTCGAGATTTTTGGGTGAAAATTTAAAATCGAAAAAGCGGAATCGGTAGAGCTCGTGAGAGTTAAGAAAACGCAATAAACAGCTTTGCAAAAAATTGACCCTGAACTGAGATATAGGTCTTCAAAGTTGAGGGGGGGGGGGTTATTAGAGCAGGGGGAGCTATTAGAGGTAATACGGTAGGTCAAAATTTTTCGAAAATTCGAGTTAACTGTGTAACAGCCCTACATAAGAGTTTGCAATCATAGCACCTGTGGTTAACATAATAGCTTTTCAGAAAAAACTTCGATCAAAGCCACAAAGGGACCTACCAATTTCCAAAAAAAAGGCTGAGGTGTACAGTCGCCTCTCGATATAACGAACCCCCAAAAAGTTTGTTCCCGCCTAGGGTCTGACACTTTTTTAGCCCGATTTTTGAAGTCTTTGGCCAGTTGTCTTAGGCTGGTCTAGTCCAAAACATCGCAAGGATTCCGATTTTACCAATCGATTCTGAAAATCGCAATAGTTTTGCCGAAAAGACCCGTGCCAACACTTATTTTCAAAAACGGTGTTCGTTGTATCGAGAGGCGCGGGTCTTTTCGGCAAAACTATTGCGATTTTCAGAAACGATTGGTAAAATCGGAATCCTTGCGATGTTTTGGACTAGACCAGCCAAAGACAACTGGCCAAAGACTTCAAAAACCGGGCTAAAAAGTGTCAGACCCTAGGCGCGAACGAACTTTTCGGGGGTTTGTTATATCGAGAGTCGACTGTAACAGAATTTGGATCTTGTGGGTTATCCATGTACACTTTTTCAATTATTTTAAACAAGGACGGAAATGTTATTGAATGTGTTTATTTTCAAGTAAAAAGTGCCTAAAAATTGTACATGTATAAACCACAAGATCCCAGAATTTTTTTTGGGTTTCACAAAAAAATATTAGAAAAAGTGTACATGTATAACCCACAAGATCCCAGAATTTTTTTTTGGGTTTCACAAAAAAATATGAGAAAAAGTGTACATGTATAACCCACAAGATCCCAGAATTTTTTTTTGGGTTTCACTAAAACATATTAAAAAAAACTACGAAAAAAATTTCGGACTTTTTCCGCTTATTGTACTTTTCGAAATTTTTTAGATGCCAACAGAGCAGATCTCAAATGGACACCACCCACAAAAGTATATTAGTTTTGTTTGTAATTTGTTGCGAAAAACCTTGCTGGATTATTTTTTCAGGACGGTGGTGCGCCCATAACCGATTACATTGTCGAGAAAAAGAGCAAGCATGGACGTGATTGGCAGGAGTGTGCTAAAGTTGGTCCTGAATGTGAAGCTACTGTCACTGGGCTAAAAGAAGGTGAAGAATATGAGTTCCGAGTCAAGGCCGTCAACAAGGCGGGTCCTGGAGAACCGTCTGATCCTAGTCGCAAGATGTTGGCCAAGGCTAGATTCCGTAACTTTTTCCTCTTTCAGCTGATTTGGTGCCATTGTAAACCTAAGTAATTTTTTAGAGAAACCCAAGATCGATAGAACTGCTATGCAAACGGTGTGTGGGATAAATTATTTATTTTTCTATCTGTCTTAATTCAGGTGACCATCAAAGTGGGACAAAATGTTGACTTCAAAGTGCCAGTCAGGTATGTCTCCCGTAAAATTAAATTACCGTATTTCCTCTAATTACCACCCTGGGGCGCTTATTTTTCGATCGACCACTAGGGGCGCTTATTAGAGTCATTTTGAAATTTTCGGGTGGAAATCAAAAATCAAAAAAGCAGAATCGGCAGAGCTCGCCGGAACTAAGAAAACGCAAAGGCTAAAGTACGTTATATCGCGTCCTCTCAGAAGTGGATTTTGACCGCTTTTTCGAACGTTTCAGGTTGTGATTAGTGCGAAAAACACGTTTTTACGATTGGGGAACATGTTTGGGAAAAAATATTTTTTGACCAAAAAGTTGACTTTTTGGTCAAAAACCCTTACACCCTCCCCTTGTCCCTTGCAATGAGGAGCAAGTTGGGTCTTTGGCCGCGATGCGGCCAAACATAAAAATTAGTGCAGGCATGTGGTTTTCTCACCATAATTCCATACGAAAATACCAAAAAATCATATGCCTGCACTACTTTATCGTGCCCATGTCCTTTCATTCACAGTCCTTTTTTATATAAGGCAGCATGTGGTTTGTTATGGTACAGCACGTTTTTAGTCTTTAGGTTCACTTTTGGTCAAAAAGCCGAAAAAAATACTTTTTCCCAAATGTGTTTCCCAATTGTGAAAACATGTTTTTCGCACTAATTACGACCTGAAACGTTTGAAAAAGTGGTCGAAATCCACTTTTGAGAGGATGCGATTCGCGATTCCTGCCAACGCAAAAAAAGTTGCTCGAAAAAATATTCCTGCTCTGAAATACAGACCCTCAAAGTCAAGGGGGCGTGGCGCTTATTAGGGTAGTGGGACGTTTCGCCAAAATTCCGGTTACAATCTTTTTTGAATTCGCGCCTATAATTTTATTTACATTTCAAGATAACATAATGTATTTTCCTTTTGCATGTTACTTTATGCGTTTTATTTAATCCATCATCAGCATAACGAACACAACTTTTAATAAAAAAAAACTTTGCTACAGACTTTTAAACACAGGATCATGCTAGAGAAAAAAATTATCGTCAACAAGCGATGCGGTGCAGCCAACCAATGACATCCTCATTTGTCCACGCAAAAATTTCAGTCATAACTGCCTGAAAATGACGGAACACAAACAAAATCCATGAACTTTTTAACCAAAACTGATAAAAGAAAACGTTTCATTATCAAAATTAAAGGCGGGAATTCAAAAAAATTGTAACCGGAATTTTGGCGAAACGACCATGCACCCTTATTGGAGAGGGGGCGGTAATTAGAGGAAATACGGTACAGTCAACCCTCGTTAATCCGCCACGCCGTTAATCCGCCACCCTAGGGCCGGTCCCAAAAAAGCTAAAGTTAAGTAAAGGTAGGGTAATCGCACCTCGATAATCCGCCACCCTAGGGCCGGTCCCAAAAGCTAAAGTTAAGTAAAGGTAGGGTAATCGCACCTCGATAATCCGCCACCCTAGGGCCGGTCCCAAAAAAGCTAAAGTTAAGTAAAGGTAGGGTAATCGCACCTCGATAATCCGCCACCCTAGGGCCGGTCCCAAAAAGCTAAAGTTAAGTAAAGGTAGGGTAATCGCACCTCGATAATCCGCCACCCTAGGGCCGGTCCCAAAAAGCTAAAGTTAAGTAAAGGTAGGGTAATCGCACCTCGATAATCCGCCACCCTAGGGCCGGTCCCAAAAAGCTAAAGTTAAGTAAAGGTAGGGTAATCGCACCTCGATAATCCGCCACCCTAGGCCGGTCCCAAAAAGCTAAAGTTAAGTAAAGGTAGGGTAATCGCACCTCGATAATCCGCCACCCTAGGGCCGGTCCCAAAAAGCTAAAGTTAAGTAAAGGTAGGGTAATCGCACCTCGATAATCCGCCACCCTAGGCCGGTCCCAAAAAAGCTAAAGTTAAGTAAAGGTAGGGTAATCGCACCTCGATAATCCGCCACCCTAGGCCGGTCCCAAAAAGCTAAAGTTAAGTAAAGGTAGGGTAATCGCACCTCGATAATCCGCCACCCTAGGCCGGTCCCAAAAAAGCTAAAGTTAAGTAAAGGTAGGGTAATCGCACCTCGATAATCCGCCACCCTAGGCCGGTCCCAAAAAGCTAAAGTTAAGTAAAGGTAGGGTAATCGCACCTCGATAATCCGCCACCCTAGGGCCGGTCCCAAAAAGCTAAAGTTAAGTAAAGGTAGGGTAATCGCACCTCGATAATCCGCCACCCTAGGGCCGGTCCCAAAAAGCTAAAGTTAAGTAAAGGTAGGGTAATCGCACCTCGATAATCCGCCACCCTAGGGCCGGTCCCAAAAAAGCTAAAGTTAAGTAAAGGTAGGGTAATCGCACCTCGATAATCCGCCACCCTAGGGCCGGTCCCAAAAAAGCTAAAGTTAAGGGTACTTATACGGTTCCCCCCCATATCGGAATTTTTTCAAAAACAGGTTTTAAACATTTCTAAGCAATTCTTACACGCTAAAACCGATAAAAACGTTGTTTCCGACCACTTTCCATCAAAAATTTTGACTTTTTAAGATTTTCTACCTGCCTGCCTTCGGCAGGCAACCTACTTCAATAGGAAGCCCCTTTGGGGGTACATGGTCCGGGCCAAGGGCTGACCCTTTATATATCAAGAAATATATATCTTCAAAATATATCTATATCTCTTGAAAAAAGAGCTGCCTGCTTGCAATAGAGAAGGGGTATAAAAATGATTAAAATTAACATTGCAAGGCTGGGGAAAATACTTCATTGCTGCTACTATTGTGAAATTTTGTTCTTTTGTTAGGGCTTGGAATAATATGCAAATAATTTAACTGCCGCTTATTTTTATAAGCATTTTTACATTTATATTTTCAGTGGTTTTTATTGGTTAAATTTCCTTGATATATATTTCTTGATATATAAAGGGTCAGCCCTGGTCTGACCATGTACCCCCAAAGGGGCTTCCTATTAGTAGGTTGCCTGCCGAAGGCAGGCAGGTAGAAAATCTTAAAAGTCAAAATTTTGATGGAAAGTGGTCGGAAACAACGTTTTTATCGGTTTTAGCGTGTAAGAATTGCTTAGAAATGTTTAAAACCTGTTTTTGAAAAAATTCCGATATGGGGGGGGGGAACCGTATAAGTACCAAGTTAAGTAAAGGTAGGGTAATCGCACCTCGATAATCCGCCACCCTAGGGCCGGTCCCAAAAAAGCTAAAGTTAAGTAAAGGTAGGGCAATCGCATCTCGATAATCCGCCACCCTCGTTAATCCGCCACCCTGAGGCCGGTCCCTAGGGGTGGCGGATTAACGAGGGTTGACTGTATGTGATTTAATTGACATCTGAGATTACGACATAAAGGTTACTGTTACGCGCACAACGTCCCGGCCACTATGTCATCCGTTCTTCTTTTTATTAACTTTCCTGTGAAATTATTTTATGGGTTTCAAAATTTAAATCAAAGCGTTCACAACGAAATTTAAAACTCATCGAATAATCTACGTTAAAGTTTTCACAAGTTTATCAGGTTTTCAGCTAGTTTGGAAACTGTGTAGTGCCCAAAAACGTGTTTTGACTACTTTTTCAGTCGTTTTAGCATGATTAAAGTGTAGAAAAAGAGTTTTTAGGTGGGGCTCGATAATTTTTCGAAAAAAAAATTTGACCGAAAATTGACTTTTTGACCAAAATTTTCATTTTTTCATTTTTGTAGTTTTTCTATGTTGCAGTTTTTTCGGTCGGACAAGTTTTGCTTAAATGAAATAATTGAGGAATGAAACGACTAGGTGTTGTTGAACGAGTTGTGTGTTATGAATGAATGAAAATTTTGGTCAAAAAGTCAATTTTCGGTCAAAAATTTTGTTTTTTGAAAAATTATCGAGCCCCACCTAAAAACTCTTGGTTCTACCGGAGAATCCGGTCCCATTTTTGCCTTGGTCCCCCTGTTGTTTTTTTTGCGATAGGGTAGGTTTTAGACAATCCAAAACAATAACAGGGAAGCAGGGCAAATAGAAAAGGGGGACAAATGAAAAAAACAACAGGGGGGACTAAGGCAAAAATGGGACCGGATTCTCCGGTAGCACCAAACTCTTTTTCTACACTTTAATCATGCTAAAACGACTGAAAAAAGTGGTCAAAACGCGTTTTGGGAACAACACAGATAACGAATTCCTGCCGTCCTTTTCCGAAAAGTCTAGCATTGAACATATAGAGCCAACTCCCTCCATAGTGTGCACCCAAGGGACCGGCTCCAGGTGTGCACTAGGTGGGAGCTGACTGCAGTAATGGCATGGGTTGCTAAAAATTTTTATTAATAAAAATTGCGAAAAGATTTTGATGGGCTTCACATATAAAATTTTTCCTTTGTGATAAACAATTTTGAAACCCACCGAAATTTTTTTATAATTTTTATAAATAAAAAAATTTTGCAACCATTTGGAGAAAGTTTGTTGGGAAGACTTATCGGACAACTCGGTACACCAATTATCCGTTCCACGGCGTCCTTTGTCTTTTACCGACTAATCACGAGATCGATTCCCACTAAAGTCATGCTGCCTTTTTCTAATACGTTCGGGTTTTTTTTTAATTATCATTCTGAAAATGAATAAACTTTTTTTACAGTGGTGAACCACCACCAACCTGTGTATGGACTTTCAAAGACAAACCCATTGACAGCACTGACCCTAAGCTCAGAGTAAGCTTATCGATACTTTGCTTAATATTACACCAAAACTACACTCACCCTTTACCAGATCACAAACGAGGACTACAAGACCAATTTTGCACTCAGAAATGCTACTCGAGAACATGCAGGCAAGTACCTACTCACAGCCACCAACGACAGTGGTGTGGATTCTCATGCAGTGGAGGTCATTGTGTTGGGTAAACCATCAGCACCGGGAGGTATGTGTTTGGAATTTGCTTTTGGCTGTCCCACACTAATCCAATTTCAAGGTCCCCTAGAGGTGTCTGACGTAACTGCAGATCACGTGACACTGGACTGGAAGGCACCAGGTAATACCTATTTTACTTGCCAAAAATTTTTTTTTAGCAATTTTATTATCATTGCAGCGGATGATGGAGGTGTGCCTATTGATCACTATGAAGTGGAAAAAATGGACCTAGCAACTGGTCGATGGGTACCATGTGGGCGGGCGACAGACCCACACTTTGTGGTTGGTGCTCTGCAGGCTGGACATGAGTGAGTGTCTCGTTTAGTGCTGTTTAATAACACAGTTGAGTCTCTAGCTATCTCTGGTATTGATTTGGTTTTCGCATACCTTGGCTCCCCAAGCTGGTTTTCATACGTTTTGAATCTAAAAAAAATCAGCTTGGGGGACCAAAGCATGCAAAAACCGAAATTTTTAGGGTCAATCCCAGGGATGGCTATACGCATGATTTTCGTATTCAGCGCGTCGAAAAACACGAAAAAATGCTAAAAGTGGATAAAAATTTTAGGGGTTAACATTTTACAGTTCGGGCGGTTCCCTTGTAAGTACAATGTGTCAGATACACTTTTTACCTGTTATTATCAACCCTTGGATTCACAAGCCACTTAAATAAACAATTCCATTTGCAGATATCAATTCCGTGTGCGAGCAGTCAATAAGGAGGGCGAATCAGATCCCCTGACCACCAAAGACCCAACTCTAGCCAAGAATCCGTTCGAAGTGCCTGAGAAGATCGAAAAGCCAGCTGTTCTCGACTGGGATAAGGACCATGTGGACATTGAATGGAAGACGCCAAATGACGGAGGGGCACCTATTGAAGAATTTATTATTGAAAAGGTTGCTTTTCTCGATTCCTGCTACTCATCTGACTAAAAATTTTCAGAGAGATTCCAATGGCAGATGGGTGGAAGCAGAACACGTGCCTGCTGGAACCAACAAAGCAACTGTGGGTGGCCTTCGACAGGGTGAAGAATATCAGTTCCGAGTGTTGGCTAAAAACAAAGCAGGTCTGAGTGAGCCGTCTGATCCTACGGATTCAGTAATTGCCAAGCCAAGACATTGTAAGTTCTATTATTTGACTGGTTTCCTCACGGTCTTTTCTAATGTAGTGGTTCAAAAAATATCCCATACAGTATCACATCAGTTAACGTAAATTCTGGGTTAAGCGCCCACTTTCTAATAAGCGCCCACGTCCGACTTTAAAGATCTATATCTCAGCCTAGAGAAAATATTTTGCAAAGCTGTATTTTGCGTTTTCTTAAATCCCACGAGATCTACCGATTCCGTTTCTTCGATTTTGAATTTTCACCCAAAAATTTTGAGATTAACCCCTAAATTTTCAGATTTTTGGGGGCTTCAAAAATAAGCGCCCATGGGCGCTCAATGAAGAATACACGGTTATCAAAAAAAATGTTCCATCTATTTCCAACTTTATTACACGGGGCAAATACCTTCTTCCGCCTTCAATCAGCCATAATTGTTAGGAAATAGTATGACCGTTGATGAATATGAATATGCCGGAAAAAAATCACAAAGCCAAGACAAAATATCTTTATACAGTATTTGGACTATGAGGTTCCGTCACGTTTTTTGTTTCTTTTGTACTTTTCTCCCAACTTTTTCCTCGCAATTGTTTTTCTGTAAAGTAGGTGCACAACTACAGCGTATCCTCTTTCTTTTGAGTATATGGTTGCCAATACAAACATGTATATTTATGGGGCTTAGACGACCAACAAACTTTGAAATTGGCCAAATTTTTTGATTTTTCAAAACTTTTTCAACTTCCGAGGGTTTGTTACCCTACTTTTTTATAACCATTTTTAATTATGTAAAGTAGGTGCACATCTACAGCGTCTCAGCTTTCTTTTGAGTATAAGGTTGCCTATACAAACCTGGATATTTGGGGGTCAGAGACGACCAACAAACTTTGTGGTGCGGAAAACGAAAAATTTGTGTAATTTTTGCTGGGTATTTTATCTGGGAAAAAAGTATGTAAAGATATACCTATTTTTATGAATAAAGTCATAGCCCCTCATTGAAATTTCGAAATACTATAGAGGCGCCGATAGGCGCCTGTGGTCCCTTGTATTTCATAAACCGACATACATGAGTTACTCACATTAAGAGACGAATTGCCAGCTGACAAGAAGTTTGATAAAATTGATGGGATTCCTCCAATAATCTTTTTAAACTACAACTCAACCAATTATATCTACATCTGAACCAGTGTTTCCATTTGAGCTCAAATGAGCACTTGATTTGATGTGATTTTGATGTGATGCACGCCATCATAATCACATCAAGTGAAAAATTTTTGTGACACATCACATCAAAATCACATCAAGTGAAAATGTTTTGTGATACATCAAATCAAAATCACATCAAGTGAAAAATTTTGTGACACATCACATCAAGATCACATCAAGTGAAAAAATTTTGTGACACATCACATCAAGATCACATCAAGTGAAAATTTTTGTGACACATCACATCAAGCAGACAAGTGGCTATTGGTCTCAGGCAGTTTCGGGGCTGTTTCCCTCGAATATCTCATATCATATCTAGAAATGACCCTCCCTGAAGTAATCGTGGCTAAGTACAAAGGAAAGGACGTGCGTATTTCTCGCCTCGCTGAAGTAAAAATGCTCCATCCTTACTGGTCCTTCGTGCAATTAGTAAGTGAGGATGGCGGAGAAAAGCGTGACACGCTCAGCGTGTCTTCTACAATTGTCGGAATTGTCCCTCTCTGCTAAGCAAGGAATCCACAACGACTACGGTCATATACAATCATCTCGTGAGTATAACTTTACTAGCTGGATTATCAGATAGATCATACAATTATTTTGAGGAAACACACAACACGTCATCATATCACGTGTTCGAAATTCTATTAATTTTGGTGTGACACATGAAATCAAAACAAATCTTGATCAAGTGAAAAACTTTTGTGATACATCACATCAAGATCACATCAAGTGAAATTTTTTTGTAACACATCACATCAAAGTCACATCAAGTGAAAAATTATTGTGACACATCACATCAAAATCACATCAAGTGAAAAATTATTGTGACACATCACATCAAAATCACATCAAGTGAAAAATTTTTGTGACACATCACATCAAAATCACATCAAGTGAAAAATTATTGTGACACATCACATCAAAATCACATCAAGTGAAAAATTTTTGTGACACATCACATCAAAATCACGTCAAGTGGGAAAAAACCACATCATGGAAACACTGATCTGAACATAGCTATATGCAGATGATGAAGCAGCACACTCTGAATCAGTGTTGTCAGGGGTAGTGTATTTTCTCACCAACGACTAATTGCTGGGTTTGACGGTGCTTTTTCAAGAAGTTGTAAAATCTTGATTTTCAACTTTTTAGACATTCCGTTTGAATAGTTTTGTAGATTTTCGCTCTCTGTGAAAAACTGTTCAAAAAGAATATCTGAAACTTTAAAAGTAGAGTTGACGAAATAGCCAGCTAAATAGCCGAAAATAGCCAAAATCGGCTTTATACAATTTTTTTTTTAATGATTTACACTTGGAAAATTCAAATTTTTTAATACAACCAAACTTTATTTCTCATAAATAACACCAATCAATCAAACATAAACATCTCGTCATCAATGGCACTTGACGATCTGCTTTGTAGCTTTTTTGGTGGTTCACCGACGGACGACACTTTCTTTGAAAGACGATCGATCCGTTATAAAATCGAAGAGAACCACGATTAAGAAAACAAGGAACCATCAGATGTTTTTCCATTTGGGCCGGATTGGCAATGTACCGTTCATTGTAGGCGAGGTAGTATCAAACGACAATTGTTTTTCCACGACTATCTTGCTCTTCTTTGCGATAGAAATAGCTCCAACACCACAAAAGAGGCTTCATTCAACTAAAATAATTGATGAAGAAAGGGCTCCTGGACAATGTTCATTGAATGAAAAAATTGAGAATGATCTAGGGTTGGGTAATTCTCTGGACCTTAGCGAGTGAAACATAAAGGGCGCCAACTCAAATTTTAATTTTGAAAATAGCGGCTTTTATATTGGTCGGCTATTTAGCGGCTAAGTACAGTTCCAGTTAAAAGTGAAGATTTTACAACTTCTTGAAAAGGTGCCGTCAAACCCAGCAAATTAGTCGTCAAAATTAGTCGTCGGTTGAAAAATAGAGTACCCTTACACCCTTGTTAGGCGTTGTTGTCCCTTAGCTGCAAAGGCTCGAAGGAATAAGCAATCTCATTGCTAAGCTTGCCCAACAATCCAAAACTTCTACTAAGTTGATGCATAAGTCGAAAAGTTTCGAGTTTGAATTTCGGTTTTATGTTTGAGTTATTGGGATGATGCATAAGTCCTGCAAGAACCCCAAAGTGACTTGCACTTTTTGATGGGTTGCAAAATATTTTTATTTATAAAATATGCAAATAAATTTTCGTAGGTTTCACAATTAACCTTTTTCTGATGGCTTGTTCACGTACTTCGAGTTCGAGTTCGTGTTCGAGTTCGGATTTTTTGGCTACGTGAACACCTTTGGTCCGAACTCGAACTTGAAGTCGAACTCGAACTCAAACTCGAAGGTGTTCACGTACTTTGAGTTCGACTTCGAGTTCAACTTCAAATTCGAGTCAAACTTGAAAGTCTCCATGTGTTGAATATGTTGAAGATGCCGATAATCATTGTTACGGAAACGGTTTATTATAGAGTAATTATGAATTTTCATGAACTATTATAGATAAAGCAAGAACTGTTATTTAATTTTGCAATTTATTTATTCCTCGTGCTCGATCAGCCACTCTTCATACTCGTGGGCTACCTTCTCGATCTCTCTATTGTATTGCAAAAGAATGCCACGAGCATCTTTGCCCCTTGTTTTGAGTCTCTGGTGGACATCCTCAACTAGCAGGGCCACATGGGAGAGCGGCTGAACACTGGGTGAAGAGTTCACAGCACTGAGGGCCTGCAGAATGGTCTCCTCCATGCAAATTATTTAATTGATCTTCATGCAGTAATTTTTCAAAGTAGTTCATAGTGATTGGACTTATTTTTATCGTCCTTATAACAAAATCATGAATTAATATACATAAATAGTAACATTGACTAAATGAATACTTTCAAGTTTGACTTGAACTTGAAGTCGAACTCGAAGTACGTGAACACCTTCGAGTTCGAGTTCGTGTTCGAGTTCGGTTTTTTTCGCTACGTGAACACCCTTGAACCGAACTCGAACTCGAACTTGAACTTGAACTCGAACTCGAACACGAACTCGAACTCGAAGTACGTGAACAAGCCATGAGAAAAATTTAATAAGTGAAACCCATAAAAATTTATTTGCGTATTTTATAGATAAAAATATTTTGCAACCCATCAAAAAGTGCAAGTCACTTTGGGGTTGTTGCAGGACTTATGCATTAGCCCAATAGCTCGAACATAAAATCGAAGTTCAAACTCTAAACTTTTCGACTTTTGTACAATATGTCTGGTTTGTCCGCTTGGTTGTCCGCTTTCCAGCCCTAGTTACGACCATTGACGAGTAAGAGGACAAGAGTGATGTTCTCATTGGTAGCTTAGCCCTATGGGTATTTTTTTTGAAACCACAAGAACTGAAAGAGTTGATGTTAAAAGTTACCATTACTAGAGCTAACCAATACTTTTGAATTCTTTTCAAAAAAGGTCATGAAAAATTCTATCTCACCCTAATTTAGTGGCTCCGCACATCCACCGTGAAGATCTGGAAGACACAGACATCAAGGTTGGAGGCAGCATCAAATTCAACGTGAAGATTGATGGAGAGCCAGCACCACGAGTCACCTGGACTTTCAATGGAGGTTTGTCACACACATATAACCTCAAAAAAAATTAAAACTAAAAAGAAGTTTTTACGTTTTTTGGAGCCCATTGGTTTGGGGTGGTTCATATTAACCTGATTTTGGGTCATAGTCAGACTTCGGCAGCTAGTACCACCTACCAATGTTATTGCCCATGTGACAATTAGATTTAGGAGAGCCCCAAGGCGTGGATGTAGACAGCAGTGTGGACTACTTGAGCAAATTCGCCATCGGCAAAGCTGTGCGCAAGCAAAGTGGTGCCTATACCATTACTGCGACTAATGACAGTGGCACAGACAGTGTCACTATTCAGGTATTGTGTTTTTGATTTGATTTTTGATCACTTCTCTCAGGCAAGTTACCACCCATTGGAGCACTTAAACTTGACCCCCTTCACTCAATTAACCTTGACCCCCTTTACTCAATTCAGCTTGGGGTTCCCCAAAATTGGGGGACTCCCAAACCCCCAAATTTGCCTTGGTTCCCCCTTTTGGTTTTTTTCAATTTTTTTTATTACTTTTTACTTTTATTACTCTCATGTTTTCGTTTCATTGATGAATCATTCATGAATCGTAGGATACCTGAAAAAAAGAGGGACCAAGGTAAAAAATTTTGAAAAAAAACCAAAGGGGGACCAAGGCAAATTTGGGGGGTACCTAAAGGTGAATAGTGCCAGAGGGCCTTAATTAGACATTATATGATTTGGTTTGCGAAAAAGCTGAAATATGCCATGAAAAATTTAAATACTTCAAAGTTTTTGTTTTATTTTTATGAATTTTTTTAGTATTGTGTAGCCCAGAATCTCAGCTTTTTAACAAGTCATCAACTGACCAAATGAGGTTTTAAAAATTCGGAGGAAAAGATCTTTGAATAGAGAAAATATTTTTGAATATTTGGTCCGTTTGAAGATCTTTTCCTCTATTTTTTGGAAATCTCATTTGATCAGTTGATAGCTTGTTAGAAAGCTGAGATTTTGGGCTACAAGCTACTGAAAAAAATTTAAAAAAATCAACACGAAAATTTAGAGAAAATGCCAATTTAATGTCAATTATGGCTTTTCGTAGGATCTTTCAGCCTTTTCGTGACCTATTTCAGCTTTTTCGCAAACCAAATCAGTATAAGCCCGTTAACTAGAGGAATTACGGTAACTGTAGTTAAAAGTAGGGTTATCACACAGTTAACTCGATTTTTCAAAAAATTTATACGTTAGCTCAGGGCTCCCAAGCGTCCTGAATTTTTCAGAATGTGCTGAATTTCAGCCAACGATTCTGAAAAATAAATTCATCTGAATTCGTCTGAATTTTTAAAAAATGTCTGAATTTTAGATATATTGTTCATTTTTACAAGACATGCAATTTTTCGCCTCGTCTTTTCTTTTCTTCTGCAATTTTTTGGTTTACTGTGCATTAATATTTCTTATTTGTTTCAGTATCTATGGCTCCTAAGAGAAAGCAGCTGTTCAAATCAGAGTACGAGAAGATCAAAGAAGAGCAAGAAAGGAGAGGAATACGCCTACTGTTCAGTCTGCGACAGCCACATTAGCCTTCGATCAACTGGAAAAAATAGCAATCGATGTCCATCAGAAGCAGCAGAAACACGTGGATGCAACCAGGGCCGCCGGTATTTCGCAATCAATCTCTACTCTCCTGCCAAGTCAAACAGCGCCAACAACCATCGATGACAAGACTGCCGCCGCTGAAGGAGCTTGGACGTTTCATATCACATGTGTTGAAATGTATAATTACCTTTTGAACAACAATCTGTTGTTAAAGAGGATTAGAGCGTGGGAAAAGTACTTTTAATTGTTTACTCACAGTTTGTTATTGTTTTTGAAGAGATTTGAATAAAATGTTGATTTGAAATTGACCTTTGTACATTGTCTGAATTTTGGAGCTGAAATCTGAATTTTTGTGATTTTTGTCTGAATTTTCAAGTGGTCGCCTCGGGAGCCCTGCGTTAGCTACACAATGGTAGAAAAATTTCTTAATTTAGTTTAAAAAATGTAGCTATTTTAATGAAAACTTTTTTGGTTATTTTTATCCGAAAATGTTTTCATTAAAATAAATACATTTTTCTAAGCTAGACCAAGAAATTTTTAAATCATTGTGTAGCTAACATCCCAAGCTTTCAATCGCGGGATAACACGCTCAAAATTTTAGACAAAAAATTGCATGAAAACAAGAAGTAAGGTCAAAATTTTTTGAAAAATCGAGTTAACTGTGTGACAACCCTAGTTATGGGTAGAACATAAAATAGCCTTTTTTCGCTTTTAGCTCAAAGTGAAAGGTAGACCATCAGCACCAAAAGGACCACTAGAACCATCCAACATCTTCGAAGACCAAATAACTCTAGACTGGAAGGCACCGGAAGATGATGGAGGTGATCCAATTTCTCACTATGAAGTCGAAAGGCAGGACACTAGAGATGGGATTTGGGTGCCGGTTGGCAAAGCGCAAGATCCTCATTTTGTGGCTGAGGGACTGACAAAGGGATCTCATTACAGATTCCGTGTCAAGGTAATTTTATGTAAAAATCTTTTAAAATTCTGGTTGTAATTCTTCATGACTGCCTCAGTGGTTAGGCTGTTAATGAGCAGATTTCAATAAGATAGGAACCAATACTTGGATAAGAGCAGAATTTTCTATTAGACCATATTAGAAAAAAGGTACTTGTTCGGTTGGGGGGGGGCCCTGATATTTTTGACCAAATAATTTTTATTTCTGTTTTGAAACTTTTAAGCTCGTCCATTATCTAAGACAATACTCAATAAAATCAAAGTTCAAAAAATAAGGAACTTGTGCTACGAAAAAAGTGGCCGTTAGACCATAAGTGAAATTTTGTAAAGAGGCCCCCCCCAACCGAACAAGTGGCAGAAAAAATATAAACTTTTTTCGAAGTGCCTTGTTCCCTCCAGTCTATAGATCAGCTAAAAGCTGTAAAGGAAGCAAATCAGCTGCAGATAAGGGATTAGCCCCCAAAATCTTCATTTTTTAGGTGTCAAACTTTTTTTTGAACAGTTTTACGCAGAAAGGCAAAATCTACAAAACAGTTTAAAAAAAATGTCTGAAACGTAAAAAATGAAGATTTTACAGACTGTTGAAAAAGTGCTCACAAACCCAGCAATTAGTCGTCGGTTCGAAATAATATTAGCTCTGACAACATTTTTTACTGTTCGCTGCAGTTTGTTATCTTAATAGTTTCAATTATTCTCTGGCCCTTGTTCTTGTATTGGTGTGTATGCTTACAAGTTTTATGCCTTTTCTTTTGTATGTGTAAAACGATTTGAATTGTGCGATTTGGGGCTGCCTTGGAATAAGTGTGAAAACGTTTTTCTTAAACACAAACGCTTTCTGACTTTTCAATTCGCTATGAGACGAGCCTAATTCAAACAAAAAATCTGTAAAAATTAGAGTCAGGTGATGGTAAGTTAACGCGGCAAGTTATGGTAACTTACCAGTATGTTACCGGTAACTTACCATAGCTTTTATGGGTTACCAAAAATTGGTAAGGTAAAAACGAGTTTCCACCTGTACAATTGACTGTGGCCATACAGGTAACCGTAGTTAACTGTAGAGTTAAACCTCAATGTAGTCGCCCAGTGGCAAGTTCTAAAAGATTTGAAACTCCAATACAGCGACTCTCCAATTTAGTTGCCTCCTAGGCCTCTATATCGAGTTTGACTGTATGCTTAACACTTGATTACCGATTAAGTGCATTAAATTGATAAAAATTATGACTCCGGGTTGCTTACCGGCATTATGGTAAGTTACCAGTAACTTACTGGTAACTTACCGGCAGCTTAACTCGATTTTAAGTAACCTGTCGGTAACCCAACCGTAGTAAAATATATTATTTTCACGAAATCCGTAGTGAAGATTTTAGCCGATTTCTATACGGAGGGTAAAATCTCTGGGTATCTGCTGGTAAATACCGGGTATTTACGCGGGTAAATACCCGTGTAAAATTCTGCCTTACTTGTCTGAATTTAAAAAAAAATATGCTTTAAATTCAGGCTGTGAATGCAGAAGGCAAATCTGATCCTCTGGACAGTGAAAACACGGTCCAAGCCAAAAACCCCTTCGAAAGACCAGATAAGCCAGGAGCACCAGAAGCCACAGACTGGGACTCAGACCATGTTGATTTGAAATGGGAGGCGCCAACCAACGATGGAGGAGCTCCTATCGAACAATACCAGATTGAGAAGAGAAGCAAGTATGGCAGGTGGGAACCAGCTGTGACTGTGCCTGCCGATGTGCTACAAGCAACTGTGCCAGACTTGACCAAGGGAGAGGAGTATGAGTTCAGGGTGATTGCTGTCAACAAAGGCGGACCCTCTGATCCTTCTGACCCATCGAAGACAATTATTGCAAAGCCAAGGAATTGTGAGTTTTTAAGCATTACAATCCCTCGCACCTGACTTTTTGCATTGGTACCTCCTATGTCTTTATTTACTTGAGCTTAAGCGCAGGTAAGGCAAGCGTAGGTTAGGGGCATTCTTTCTTACTTTTTTAAGAGTATTCGAAACATTTTTGAGTCTGACCTAAATATAAAAAAAAACAGCAGAAGGAGGACTAAGACATATTTTTGACCTTGATTGTTTATACACGATTTTTTCTTGCATTTGTGGTCACGTGCGCTGTTGCTGACAGATGAAGATCGTATTGCTGGATGTTGCAGGATAAAGAATGAAGAATTTCTAGGATACAAAATCAACTTATCATTGGTGTAAAAAGGCGAAAAGAACAAAATAGGATTTTTAAAAGAGGATAGGCCTTAGGAAGAAGGAGGCTGGTAAATTTTTTCGAAAAAATTTGCCTTGATCAAAATCAGGGGCATCCTATTGGCTTTCGCAATTAATTCAGAAGCTAAGCTTTTATCGGTAGTCTAGTTGAGTTAGTGCTCAAACGGAAGCCAGAAAGCAGGGCTACATTTTGAGTATACAGGGTGGCGCGAAAAAATTCGGCCACCTTAAAAAATTGAAGTACGCAACCCCTTGCCCGGTCGGTTTCCGATTTTTGGGCGGCAAGCCGTCGGAAACCTCCACAAATGGCCGGCTGTGATGAAGATCACAAGCAGACAGCTCCTAGGTAGCTTAACTACTGTCATCGATTTTCCTGGGGAAATTGATGGGTCAAGGAGCTACTTACGCAAATTTTTCTAAGTGCCCGCGTTTTTTTGCGCCACCCTGTAAGGTTTCATATGACTATGTCTGCAGAGTTTAAGAACAATAGAAGTTTGTAGAGTTCTATAGATTTATATCACAAAAATTTTTTATGAGGTTCAAAATTAATTTTTCCGAAGGAAATTTTGATTTTTGAGGCCCATTGAAATTTTTTGTGATTTTTATGAATAAAAAAATTTTGCAACTTGTCACAAAGCGTTGTTCTGGCCCTTTCAAAAAGACTTTCTATATGCGTTTTATGGTCGAGAGTACTTATCTGAATCATGTCTAAGGTTAGTGAGTGCGCGCATCCCAAACTCTGAAGCCCCAGGGGGCATGGAGTTGATATGCGCACACCCACATACCTTAGACACAAATCACTCGAAAGTGACTCTGGATGCATGGAGGGGCTTGAGTTGATATGCGCACACATACCTTAGACACAAATCACTGGAAAGTGACTCTGAATGCATGGAGGGCTTGAGTTGAGATGCGCACACCCACATACCTTAGACACAAATCACTGGAAAGTGACTCTGAATGCATGGAGGGGCTTGGGTTGAGATGCGCACACCCACATACCTTAGACACAAATCACTCGAAAGTGACTCTGGATGCATGGAGGGGGCTTGGAGTTGATATGCGCACACCCACATACCTTAGACACAAATCACTGGAAAGTGACTCTGAATGCATGGAGGGGGCTTGGAGTTGAGATGCGCACACCCACATACCTTAGACACAAATCACTGGAAAGTGACTCTGAATGCATGGAGGGGCTTGGAGTTGAGATGCACACACCCACATACCTTAGACACAAATCACTGGAAAGTGACTCTGAATGCATGGAGGGGGCTTGGAGTTGAGATGCGCACACCCACATACCTTAGACACAAATCACTCGAAAGTGACTCTGGATGCATTAAAAAGCATGCGTACAAGGGGGAGTATATCATAGTAGGTCCGAGGATTGGGTGGGGGCGTATATCAAAGTAGCTGTTTGGGGGGGAGGGTTTATATCGAAGTAGCGCCAAAAATTTAATTTAGGCGAAGGTGTCGCAGTCGAGTCTCAATATAGTGCGTAGTAGGATTAATGGAACGAACAATATATCAACCAAAAATTACCAATAGCAACACGATCGTCGCAAGGTTGTTCAAAAACGATACGTCGCTATGGTGTCAGTTGGCGACCTGATGGAGAAAAAATATCTTCCGGTTCATAGTTAGCATCGTATTAAGTTGTCTCAAATTTTTCTCCCTTCCTTTTACAAGTACAGTCAACCCTCGATTTAACGACACCCCAAAAAGTTCGTTCCCACCTCGGGTCCGACACTTTTTTTAGCTCTATTTTCGAAGCCTTTTGCCAGTTCTGATTCGTTAGTTTGGTCCCAAATATCTCAAGGATTCCGATTTTACCGGTCATTTTTTAAGAACTAAATGATTCTGCTAAAATGACCCGTGACCCTCGATTTAACGACACGATATTTTGAAAAAGGGGTGTCGTTTAAATCAGTTTTAGCAAATCAGGTTCGGAATCGATATTTGAAAAAAAAACCAAAAAAAATCGGACTTTTGGGCTGTCGTTAAATCGAGGGTTGACTGTACTCACAAAAAGTTAAGTTTTAAAAATTAAAAGAAAAACACAATGTCACAAATCTTCCCTATGAAAAAAACGGAACGGACTTTTGAGAAAACTAGAACTGTCGAGCACTCCAAAATTTTGAGCTTCAACTTGAAAAAAATCCGATTTCAATTTTGAGCTTCCGCTTGGGCAACCCTAAAGACATCCTAAATCTTCGAACAAGCTTATGCCGAGAAAAGAAGAACTCGGGTCACTCCCACGCGCCGTTGGGTTGTCTTGACTTAAGACAACTCTGTGGTTCTACACTTTGATGCGTTTCAAAAAATTTTTTTCACAATAATTAATCCAAAATTGTTTGATGGGTTTGAAAATTCATATGGCAGAAAAAAATGAAAACCCATCAAACACTTTTGTTGCGTTTATTCATTTTCTATTCTGCAACCCACGTTGCTTAATTTTTTTTTAAATAAAAAACTTGAAACCCATTAAAATGTCGAACCACACAGTCGTCTTTATGTAAGGCTTGTTAGTCAACCCAGTTACCTGTCCACAGCAAAAAGAATTAATTTTTATGAAAAATAAGAATAAACCTTTGTGGGTTTCATAAACTTTACCTATAGCATTTTCATTTCAGTGCCTCCCAAGATCGGCGATGTTGCTCCGCTAAAGATCAAAGCCGGTTCCATGATCAACTTTGATGTAGCTGTGGAAGGAGAGCCTGCTCCTACCATCAGTTGGTACTACCCAGACCATTCTGAAATTCATCAAGGCGGCAAAGTCAAGCTCGACAACGATGAACCCAACAAAACCAAGTTGCAAATCAGGAGCACAGAGCGCTCCCACAGCGGTGTCTACACCATCAAAGCGGTCAATGAAAACGGGCAGGACTCCAAGGAGGTTAAAGTGGTGGTTGTCGACAAGCCGTCAGCACCTGAAGGACCTCTTACCGTCAGCGACGTCCACGCCGACAATGTGACCCTGGACTGGAAACCTCCGAAAGATGACGGTGGGGCGCCGATTGAAAATTATGTGGTGGAGAAGCTGGACTTCACAACTGGTCGTTGGGTTCCAGCCATCAAAATCACTGGCGACGACACCCAGGTCAAAGTAGAAAACCTGATACCCAACCATGAATACAAGTTCCGCGTCTCAGCTGTCAACGAGGAAGGAGAGTCGGAACCTCTGGAAACATTTGAGAAAATTACTGCCAAGGAGCCTTATGATACAGCCGGCAAGCCGGGAAAACCAGAAGTGACCGATTGGGGCAAAGACCATGCGGATTTGAAATGGACTCCGCCAACTGATGGTCAGTTTTTTTTGAATTTTTTTTGAAAATGGCTACAAGCATAAATGCGACTGTACGGGATGTTTTGGCTTATTTTCATCCGGCACAATTTCATTACAGACTTAGCCGAACTGTAAGACCGGCATTTGACAAAAAAAAATGAACAAAGTGTGAGCCAAGTGGGGCGGAGTTACCGTATTTCCTCTAATAGAAGGACATGTCCTTCTATTATTCAACCCCCCTCAGAGGGTGTCCTTCTATTAGAGCATGTCCTTCAAATAGAGCATGTCCTTCTATTTTTCAACCGAAATTTACTTTTTAAAAGCTTTATTTACAAAAAATTGTAACACAAATTTAACATTCCACAGAAAGATCACTTTCGTGTTCTGCATTCTCTTGGTCTTCTTCAAGATCAATTTCTTCCAAGAGAGATGCCAGTTTCTTCTCGTTCCACGCTTGCATCAATTATGCTTTTTTTGCACAATTAATTTGGCGCTGTTTTGAATGTGTTTTGGCTAACATGTAACAGTATATATCAGGGCTGCATCGGATATCCGACATCCGACATCCGATATCCGATATCCGGCACTTTTTGACATCCGACATCCGGTATCCGATATCCGATATTTTAAAATATCGGATATCCGATCCGGTATTTTTTCATATCCGATGCAGCCCTGGTATATATGCTTCTATTAAAGCATGTCCTTCTATCAAAGCATGTCCTTCTGTTAAAGCATGTCCTTCTATCAAAGCATGTCCTTCTATTAAAGCATGTCCTTCTGTTAAAGCATGTCCTTCTATCAAAGCATGTCCTTCTATTAAAGCATGTCCTTCTGTTAAAGCATGTCCTTCTATTAGAGCATGTCCTTCTATTTTTCAACCCCCCTCAGAGGGTGTCCTTCTATTAGAGCATGTCCTTCAAATAGAGCATGTCCTTCTATTAGAGGAAATACGGTAGTCCAGACCCACAATCATCCCTGCTTGTGACTTGGGAAATCACAGCCTCAGCCGGCTTTGATTTCAAATTTTTTTACTCAGCCGACTCACAAACTTTTTGATAAATGAACTTTTTTCACAACTGGCCGATGGGTTCCAGCCATCAAAATCACTGGCGACGACACCCAGGTCAAAGTAGAAAACATGATACCCAACCATGAATACAAGTTCCGCGTCTCAGCTGTCAACGAAGAAGGAGAGTCGGAACCTCTCAGCCGACTCATAAACTTTTTGATACCAGGATACCACTCATCCGGCTGTGACTAATTCAGACAGCACCTGGCGTTTACAAGCGGCAGAGCTAGGGTTGTGAGGGGTAGTCTTATTTCGAACCGACGACTAATTGATGGGTTTGTGAGCACTTTTTAGCGTTTTAGACATTTCGTTTGAGCAGTTTTGTAGATTTTGCCTTTCTGCAAATAACTGTTCAAACGGAATGTATAAAACGCGAGAAATGAAGATTTTAAAACCTCTTGAAAAGTGCTAACAAACCCAGCAACTAGTCATCGGTTCGAAATAATACTACCCCTGACAACACACCGCCGACAATACCTAACAGAAGGCCTCAGTGAAACCCGCATAAAATATATTTTTAAAATCTTTACCTGATCGATGATCGCCAAGCATGGATCAAATCTAAAATTGTTTATAGATAGGAAACTATGGGTGGTATTTAGTCCAGCCCGCTAATCTCTGAAAAATGCCCGCTATTTTTTTAAAAATTCACGTGAATCGAAAATGGATATAACGGAAAAAGGCCCCTTTTTGTGAAAAAGTACCCACTTTGTGCCTCCTTTTTTCGTTTTAACTAAAAAGTCGTAAATTTCACTACTTTTTTTTTAAATTTTCACCCCTTCAGGTAGCCCTGCGCTTCTGGTTTCCAACGAAATATCAGTTGTTGCATCATCTTTGCAAAATGTAGCACAAAAAGGTAAACGTATGAAGCCAATTGTTCTTCTGATTTGCGTCATACTTTTACTTTTTTGTTCTACATTTTGCAAAGATGCAACAAGTGATACGCCATTAGAAAGTAGAATCGCAGGGATACCTGATAAGCTTAAATTTTTTTTTAAAGCAGGCAAATTTATGTCTTTTTTTATTAAAAGAAAAAAAGGAGGCATATTTTCACAAAAAAGAGGCACATTTTCGCCAAAAGGAGGCATTTTTCCGTATTGTCCATTGAAAATGCCTGCTAATTTCTGAGAAATGCCCGCTAATTTTTGGAAAAATGCCCGCTAATTTTTGGAAAAATGCACGCTAATTTTTTTTAGCGGGCCTTTTCCCAAAAATTAGTGTGCATTTTACCGAAATTAGGGGGCATTTTTCCCGAAATTAGCAGACATTTCTCAGAAATTAGCGGGCAATTTTCAGAGAGCGGGCAGATATAAATATAACCCGGAAACTATTTGATATAATTTGTACGTTCACTTTTTTCAGACGGTGGTGCCCCAATCGAAGAGTATGTGGTTGAAATGAAGGAAAAGTTTTCGCCTCAATGGAAAGAAGTGTTGACTGTGCCGGCTGACTGCCCCCAGGCCACAGTTGGCAATTTGCATGAGGGCGAGGAGTATGAGTTCAGGATAGTTGCAAAGAACAAGGCTGGCAAGGGAGCTCCTTCTGACCCTTCTGATGCTATCATGGCCAAGGATAGAAATGGTAGGCATATTAGGTCAAAGTAGTCGAACAAGAAAAGAGAGATCTGGGATCCTTATCTGCTTGGCTCTCTCACCAAACTGGCAATTAATACTCCGGCTTTTAATATAACGTATAATAAATTTCTTCGGTGCGATGCATAAAGCTCCAGGCCTTCGCATAAATTGCCCACTTTTAAATTGTCGTGACTTTTTTCCAAGGGTTTCTAAATTACAAGATTCTGAATTTAGAAACAGGGCGGCTCAAATTGAACAAGCATTTTTTGGTAAAATACATGGAAATGACGATTTTCGCTTGATCCGCTTCGTTTATGTCTCGATCTGGCTGCCACTGTCCCTCTGAAACCTCTTCTGGTGTGTAATTTTGCGTTAAAACCAATGTGATGAACGCTTTTCTAATGGGTTTCATAAACATAATTTGATAACATAATATTAAAATTTTTTTATAGGTTTCACAAGTGAAAGTTGATTGATAAAATTGTTTTAAAGATTGTTTGATAGGTCTCGTAATCAAAGTTTTAGAAAAAAAGTCTAAAATTTGCAACCTATCAAACGATTTCTGTTGCAATTTTACTATTGAAGCGCACAACCAAATCATATACCGTATTATCTCTAATAAGCGCCCCGGGGCGCTTATTTTTCAACCCTCCGAAAATCGAAAAAATTTTGGGTCGATCTCGAAATTTTTGGGTGCACAACCAAAATCCAAAAAGCGGAATCGTTGAGGCTCGTAGGAGTTAAGAAAATACAAAAAACAGCTCTGCAAAATATTTGCTCTACCCCGAGATACAGACCCTCAAAGTAGAGGGGGGGCGCTTATTAGAGAGGGGGCGCTTATTAGAGATAATACGGTATATATATATATAGGTATACAGTCAAACCTCGATGTAACGTACCCCCTGGGGGACGGGTAAAGGGTACGTTATATTGAGGGTACGTTATATCGAGGGCAGAAACCAAATAGATGACAGGTGTACGTTATATCAAGGGTTTGAAAAATATTCAAGTTCATCGGTGAGGTGGAGCACGGTACGATCACTAGTATTTTCTTCCACATATTGACGAGCAATCGCAAAGGCACGCTGAGCTTCAATTCGGCTGATCGGCGGCTTCTCCACTTCGGCTCCTTCGACGTCCATTAGCTCGTTGTCGTTGACTTCGCCGAAGCCTTCTGCATCGAGTGCCGTGACATCAGCAATGATTTCACCCAGCGTAAGAGCACCACCTGTAAAATACCAGGTAAGTGTGGAAGCAGGAATGTCAAAAATAAAAACCTACATGTAAAAACCTTAATAAAAACCTACATGTTATTACCAAGTCGTCTATGTTGACAAAGTCTTGAATAACGGCATCAGCGTCAATTCCACCAATTTTTCAAGGGTACGTTATATCGAGGGTAACGTAAAGGTCAGTGTTATCTGCAAGGGGTACGTTATATCGAGGGGTACGTTATATCAAGGGTACGTTATAGCGGGGGTGAACTGATTGTAATTTGAAGTAAATCCAACCAAATGGTCTCAAGGGGTACGTTATATCAAGGGGTACGTTATATCGGGGGTACGTTATATCGAGGTTTGACTGTATAGAAATTTGGTTGTGCTCTTCAACGGTAAAACTGTTACAGAAATCGTTTTATAGGTTGCGAATTTTACACTTCTTTTCTAAAACTTTCATTACGAGACCTATCAAACAATCTCTAATACAATTTTATCAATCAACTTTCACTTGTGAAACCTATAACAAAATTTTAATATTATTTTAACAAATTATGTTTATGAAACCCATTAGAAAAGCGTTCATCACATTGATTTTATCGCAAAAATTACATGACTCTGGGATTTTTCGAGTGATAGTCACAAGCCAGATCATGGCAAAAACGAAGCAGATCGAGCAGATATATATACCGTAAATCCTCTAATATAAGACCCCCCCTTTGATTCAAAATCGTGTTCTTGGCATTGTATTTTTGACCCACTTTTGAAGAATGTCTTATGCAAATTACCACCTATTTTGTAGCTCATTTCACTGGCTACAAAATGGGTGGTAATTTGCATAAGATCATTCTTCAAAAAGTGGGTCAAAAATACAATGCCAAGAACACGATTTTGAATCAAAGGGGGTCTTATATTAGAGGAATTACGGTATCTGTGTTCTTGAAACCCATTAGAAAAGCGTTCATCACATTGATTTGAAGGCATGAATTACTTACAAGGCAATAAATGTTTTATGCGACCCATATCAGTATTTCTGCTTCCTTTTAAGGGTTACAAAAATATACTCAAACGCGTGATTGGGACATTTTTAAGAATTTTGTTTCAGTTCCTCCGGTGATCGACAGAAGCGCACTTGAGGAGATTAGAGTCAAAGCCGGTCAAACCTTCCAATTTGATGTACCAGTGTCCGGTGAGCCTCCACCCAGCTGCACTTGGGACTTTGGCGGAAGAACTATTGAATCGGATGACAGAATGAAGATCACTAATGTGGACTACAGAACTAAATTTGTGGTAAAGAGAGCTGTTAGGGGTGACACTGGCATTTTCAACATCACTGCTAAGAATGACAGTGGAATGGACACAGCACCTGTCAAAGTTGGTTTTGGTACCTTTAACATTAATTTAGACTGGGATAGAATCAATTGCAGTTTTTTAATCACGCTTGTTACAAAGATTTACAAGTTGGATGACTTTTTGGGTCTAGTATACAATCAGGTTCCATAGTGTGCCTTGGTCCCCCTGTTGTTTTTTTTCGGAAAAGAGCTTGCCCCCTCGTTTTTTTCGGAACAAAAAAAAATTTTCGGGGGGACCTTTCTATTTGGGTACATCGTCAGCTCACTCGCTGACAGATATCACTGTGGTTCGTACTCATTTGGGCGCCCTCATTTGGGCGCAACTTATTTGGGCGCCCTCGTTTGGGCGCTTTTTAATTTTTGGAAACCAATTTCAAAGTATTTGTCAAGGCATGAAAAAGGTTGAAGCTGATTGTCGTTGATTCCGCTTTTTCCCGAGGTAACCGAAACTTGTAACAGCAACAGTCTTGATTTTGGCGATGACATCCCGACGCTTGAATTATGATAAATGACTGAGAAAAAATTTCTTAACTTACAATAAATGCATTTGGACTCGCCCGACAGACATGAGTGTTAATAAGCCGAAGGTTTTGAACTGAGCCATAATCTGTTTTGGCTGTGCCATTGCAGCTGCACTTCACACATCTCCACCTTTGAACTGCTCCTGATACAATAAGCTTGTCCCTCTTGTATTCGCACCCATTGACAACCAAGCATGGCTTCCCCTTACTTGTTAGCGACAGTGCCCCCTAAAAAATTTGATAACGCATACAAAATATCGAGAAAAATAATTCTAACCTCAACATTTTGGATTTCTAGCGAAAGCTGCTGTTGAAAAATAAAGCAATCTTTATATAGCAATTGGGTGATATCACGTTTTTTAATTTTTCATAAGTTATCCCAGGATCATTATTTTTCCACTATCTCTTTTTCGATCGACAGCTTTGGCTGAGACTAGGATCGTAACAGAGCGCTTTTTTTAATTATTGTGAAAAAAACTACAGGCGGCCCGCTGGCGCCTTTTGCCCCTAAATGTTACAGTTTTTATGCCTTGACAAATACTTTGAAATTGGTTTCCAAAACCAAAAAAGGCCCAAATGAGAGTATGTTGTTACGGTTATCACCATCACCGTATACGGTTATCACCATCAAAAATTATATTAGAAGAATTAGATCAATATTGTTTGATGGGTTACAAAATTAATGACCTTGATGCACAGCTTTTGCTTTGTAACCCATCAAACATTTTTCCTCCGATTCATTACATAAAATTGTGATAGTGAAACCCATCGGTTAGTGAGTTGAAGATGTAATCAAAATGAAAGGTGTGAAACTCACATGATAATATTATAATGGAATATTATAATAAAATATAATAATAAAGTGGCATAGCCACCCGCGAACGTATGCACTAAACCAGTGCGAAATTCAAATTTTTTGTCAAGGTTTGCTGGTTAAGTATTCAGTTATAGTACATTATAAGTGCTACCCTAATGGCTTTTCAGGTTTATAAATTTTAATAGAGGAACATACAGTCAAACCCCGATATAGTGCGACTCCGATATAGTGCGAACCCCGATATAGTGCGACCTTGAGCTGGATTTGGTTGAATTCACTCTAAATAGAGGAAACTATGGTCTCGATATAGTGCGACCCCGATATAGTGCGATTTTTCCCCGGTCCTGACTAATAAAAAAACCCCCAATATAGTGCGAATTTCAATTTCTTTGCACATTTCCAAATAAAATTCTGAAATAGGTTTTATAGATGAGCACTCCCAAAAAGCGACGCATGATTTCGGTGGCAGAGAAGAAAGCGATCATCGAAGCGGCCGAGAAGGACAAAAACAAGACGAAGCTTGCTCAACAATTTAAATTGCCGGACAATTCAAATTGCCGGCAAATTGCCGGACAATTCGCGCGATTCTGAAGAACAAGGACGCAGTGCTCGGGGCGATCGAAGAAGGCAGCCAACCAAAACCGGCAAGCATGACCAAATGGAGGCGGCTCTCATCGTCTGGCACAAGCAGGTTCGAAGCAACAATGTTCCAGTTAGCGGGGATCTGATGAACATTAGCAATCTTATCCACCACTTTTGATTTTTATGCATCTCTGTTGATTTTATCCGCCTCTTACAGGAGAAGGCACTCGTCATTGCAGCTGAGCTGGGCATCGTAGACTTTGAAGCGAGCAATTGATGGCTGAAGAGACTCTTTGTACAGTGAAACCCCGATATAGTGCGATTTTACAACCACTTTAGTATAAAACCCCGATATAGTGCGACTCCTATATAGTGCGACCCCGATATAGTGCGATTTTTCCCCGTTCCCCAGGGGTCGCACTATATCGGGGTTTGATTGTATTTAATATTTGCCTTTCGAAAATATTTGTCTTTCTAGGTGGTTGTGCTTGATCGTCCCACTGATCCTCGCGGGCCATTGAATATCGCAAATGTTCACAAGAATGGATGCAGTTTAGACTGGAAGGAGCCAGCAGATGACGGTGGAGTTCCCATTTCTCATTATGGTAACTTTTTTGGAATCTCTTCTGCAATTTCAAACATACATTTTATTAATTTTCAGTGGTGGAAAAGCAGGATCTAGCAGTGGGTCGATGGGTTCCTTGTGGCGAGGCTCGTGACACCAACCACGATGTGACTGACCTAATTCCCGGACATGAGTACAAATTCCGAGTCAAAGCTGTGGGTCTATAAGAACTTTTCTGAGAAAAATAACACATCTGAGGATATTTTAGGTCAACAAGTTGGGCGAATCAGACCCTTTAGAAGCACAGAAGTCAATTGTAGCTAAAGATCCATTTGACACTGCAGACCGGCCGGGCACCCCAGACATTGTGGATTGGGATAAGGACTTTGCTGACCTCAAGTGGACCCCACCTACCAATGTACTCTCCATTTTTTGATGGTCAACAATAATTCTTGCTGGTTATAGGATGGAGGCGCAGCTTTGGAAAAGTACATTGTGGAGAAAAAGACTGGCAATGGAGACTGGGAATATGCCACAGAAGTGCCGGCAGACAAGCTCGATGCCCATGTGGACCACCTGATACCTGGAAAATCATATCAGTTCCGGGTCAAGGCTTTGAACAAGGTAATTTTTAAGGGATTAAAAAGAACAAGACCCATAGAAAGATTGTATTGTTGGAATTATTATCGGGTCAGGTCATCTTGACAACAAGACATTTTCGATAATATTTAATGAAATTCGGGCGAAAACAACCGAATTTCATTAAAAATTACCGAAAATGTCTCGTTGCAGTCATCTTCTCACTGGAAGGTTTTCAGCAAATTTCCCAGTTGGCAACCCAGTAATTTTTTTTACAAATTTTTAATTAATAAATTTTGTAAAGCCCTCATCAGCCCCATGAGACTAGCTACGGTGACAAATTTTTTTAAGCATATTTAAAAACTTTTGATGCCAAAATGTCTGCTAGACTCTGCCGATCATTTTGAGCCAAAGGTGAAATAAAAAGTTATGTCTACAAAACGGTTGAAATTTGCCTCGAGACTTTTGTTTCACGGATTTCTGATAAGCGCAAATTGAAAACGGTTTATCTAAGGTTGTCAGGGGTAGTCTTATTTCGAAGCGCCGACTAAGTGCTGGGTTTGTGAACACTTTTGAAACAGGCTGTAAAATCTTCATTTTTCACATGTCAGACATTTTTTCGAACTGTTTTTTAGATTTTGCGTTTCTGCGAAAAAATGTGTGAAACGTAAAAAATGAAGATTTTACAGACTGTTGAAAAAGTACTCACAGACCCAGCATTCAGTCGTCGGTTTGAAATGACACTAGCGCCGACAACCCTAGACAAGTTTCAATTTTTCTTTGAGCTATGACTGATTTTTTTATTTTTCGGCAAATGAATCTGAACGCATTTTTCGTCGCACCTCTAGACCACTGGACCACGTGGGATTCATTTTCCTACAGGGGAAAATTACATTACAATCTCAACACATAATTTACACCATTTTCCAGGCCGGAGAGTCAGCTCCTTCCGACCCTAGTCGCACTCTCATTGCCAAGGCCAGAAGATGTGAACTTTTAACTCTTTTTTAAAATAATTTTAAAAACTTGATCCTCCATTTTTCAGTGCCTCCTAAAATCGACCGCACAATGCTCAATGAGATCCGCATTAAGAAAGACGCCGAAATCAATTTCAACGTGAATGTGGAAGGCGAGCCCAACCCCAGCTGCCAATGGTTCATCAACGGCAGCCCGTTGAGTTCTTCCGATCGCACCAAAATTGACAATTCTTTGGACAACAATACCAAATTGAAGACTAGATTGGCTGAAAGAGTAGACAGTGGCAAGTACACACTAGTGGCAATCAACGAGCATGGCAAAGACGAGGCTGATGTAAATGTTATTGTTCTCGGTATGTCAGTGGAATACAAAAATATCTGTATATTAGATTAAATGGTTACTTTTAGACGTGCCAGGCACTCCAAACGGTCCTCTGGACGTAAGGGATGTGACCAAAGACAGTGCCACAGTCAAGTGGTACAGTCCAGATGATGACGGTGGCTCTCCAATCACTCACTACATAGTTGAGAAACAGGAAGACAACGGCAGATGGGTCCCGGTAAGTACGCACATAATATTTTTGTTTTTCAAAAGCTAACAAAGACCATAAAATTCGTGCTGTCAAAAAACTTCCAGTGGAAGATTTTAAAGAGAGTTGCATGGCACATACCTCTTGTCGCTGATTACTCTAGAATGTTTTTTTTGACAAAAAAAATTGGAGGCAATAAAGCGATGCATATTTTTGGCTAGAACCGAATAAAATCGAAAACATATTTAAATGTGAATATTTTTTTCCTAACAAGGGAGAGCCAAAAACTGCACTGTTGTTCTCGATGGTAGGAGTCAAAGTAAGCGTTGGAGTAATTGTGTGTTCACGCTGCCATATTACTCAAACTTAAACCTATCAGGTTGCCGGGAAAATTGTGCAATGAACCCAAAGTACAGGTTGCAATGTTTCCCTCTACAAGATATTCAAGCAAATTTTGATGTACTTCAAATCGCTATCACTTACATATGGTTGTCAGGTGTAGTATTATTTCGAACCGACAACTAATTGCTGGGTTTGTGAGTACTTTTTCAACAGGCTGTAAAATCTTCATCTTTTGCATTTCAGACATTTTTTAAGTGTTTTAGATTTTGCCTTTCTGCGTAAAACGGTTCAAAAAATGTCTAAAACGTAAAAAATGAAGATTTTACAGCCTGCTGAAAAAGTGCTCACAAACCCAGCAATTAGTCAGCGGTTCGAAATAACAGTACCGCCGACAATCCTAGATAAGTGTCAAATTTTCTTATAGCTGCGACTAATTGTTTATTTTTCGGCGAATAAATCTTAAGCATTTTTATTTGAAGGATAATTCTTTATTTGAAGGATATTCCGCAGAATATTTTTATGGTCAAACACTCTGCAGGATTTCAAATCTGTGGACCAGGGATGGCCATTTGGGCTTTTGTGGGGCGGGTTTCGGGTGCCAAGATTTTGCGTGGGGGTTCGCGGGGCGGTTTTAGAAATTTTTTAAGTACGGGGCGCGGGGCGGGTTAAAAAAAATTCTTGCGGGTCCCGCGCGGGTCCAGCGTTTTATTGCGGGTAGAACGAAAAAACACTTTAAAAAAGTTAATTATTCAATCGAACGAGTGAAATTTCTTTATACATCCATAACAACAAATTGCCTTGTTCAAAAAGAGAATCATTTCCGCTGACTTCGGGTCTAGACGCATTCATCTGTAGTGATAAACATCTCTAGCCGCCGAAAATAGCTGTTCGCTTGCAACACTCGTAGAAGAAGCCGAGTGATATTTCCTTGCAAGAGTAGACAAAATAGGATAGAGATTTTCGTTCTTCTGTAAATAGTAAATTTTATTGCTAATCGGAAACGTTAGGCTTGATGGGATCCGACCACTCAGCTTGATGACTTTTCCACACTCCTTGCAAGAATAATCAAAATCGGATCCCTGCATCTTCTCAAAAAGAGCAAGCTTCCAAACGAGAGCAGACATTCTGAAAATAACGGATACATAACGAGTACATACACTTATGTATATAAAATTTCTCTATTATGACTTGGGTACTTTAACAATTGATTTTATCCAGTGTTTGCTGAAAAATGTTGTGCGGGGCAATCGGCGCGGGTTCTACCCTCAGCGTGCGGTTTTGCGGGGCGGGTTCAAAAAATTTTGCAACTGCGAGGCGTGGGGAGGGTTTTCAAAAATTGTCGAAATCGTGCGGGGCGGGTTACCCGCGCGGGTCTCGCCTTGCGACCATCCCTACTGTGGACATAAAAGTATTCTGTGGCTATTTTTCAATGCTCTGTGTTCAGGAAAAATACCGTCCTTTCAATTTTCTTGAAAAAATGAAAAAGTTACACGTTTTTAAAAAAAGTTCGTAATTTTGGTTTAAAAACACAATTTTCAGTGTGGTGAGTCCACAGACACTTCCCTGAGGGTTGGCCGTCTAAACGAAGGGCATGACTACAAGTTCCGTGTGAAGGCTGTAAACAAGCAGGGAGAGTCCAAACCACTCACTGCCGACACTGCAGTTACGGCTAAGAACCCGTGGGAAGCACCAGGCAAGCCACAGGATGTGCAGGTGGTCGACTGGGACAAAGACCACATGGACCTGGCCTGGAAAGCACCTATAAGTGATGGTGGAGCTCCCATTGACTCTTACATCATTGAGAAAAAGGACAGATTTGGCGACTGGACTCCTTGTGCCACTGTTGCCGGCAACCAACTCAAAGGCACTGCTGAGGGTTTGTTGCCTGGAGAGACATACCAATTCAGGGTAGTGGCTCAGAACAAGGCCGCCAAGGGAGAACCTTCTGGTAGGAGGATTTCTATCAATTTTTATTGAAAATGAAGTCTCCGCTTTTCAGATCCAACAGAACCCAAGGTCGCAAAGCCGAGAAAATGCAAGTTTTTATTACCGTAAAACCTCTATTAATAGACCCTGGTCTATTATTAGAGAAAACAACTCCCCAAGTCACTTGTGGCATTGTGTTTTAGCTATGAAAAATCTCATATTTTAAGCACACCACCCTCAAAATGTAGCTAAGAAAGTAGGCTATTTTTTGAGTAGTCGTGTGCACAAAAATGTTCGATTTTTCATAGCTAAAAACACAATGCCACAAATGACTTGGGGGTGGTGACCTCTAATAATAGACCAGGGTCTGTTAATAAAGGTCTTACGGCATTTATGGGTTGCAAAAAGTCTGTTGTTCGATAGAACCTAGGCGCAGGCACAATGAATCAGGCTCTTTTTTAACTCTTGCCTGGCAATTGGCCATAGCTCTTATTGTCCTTAGCAGTAGGTGTCATCTTATACAGAGCTATAAAAGAGCTATCGATAAAAGTTTCAAAAACAGGTGACCTGACTGAGCTGCATTCTGAGTAGAGTTGTCAGGGGTATTGTTATTTCGAACAGACAACTCAATGCTGGGTTTGTGAGCACTTTTCAACAGCCATAAAATCTTCATTTTTTACGTTTCACACATTTTTTTGAACTGTTTCACGCAGAAAAAATATCTGAAATGCAAAAAATGAAGTTTTACAGTTTTACAGCTGTTGAAAAAGTGTTCACAAACCCAGCATTTAGTCGTCGGTTCGAAATAATACTACCCCTGACAATACTTACTGTGAAACATCGTGCCTGGCGACAAAAACAAAGTTTCTTATCCATTTTAAGGATTATATGTGGTTTACGATTACCTTATTTTCTCTAATAGCGCTCTACAGCAGCTCGACAGCCCTGCTTTGAAAACCTATATCCCAGACTAGAGAGATAATTTTGCAAAGCTGTTTTTCGCATTTTCTTACCTCCCACGAACTCTTGATTAGGACAATTTTGATTTTGAAACTCATCAAACATTTTTGCATCAGTTCTTCTAATAAGATGTTTATTGTGATACTATCGGTTAATGAGCTGGTTGTGTAGATTAATTAACAAGTTTGAAACCCACATGAAAATGTTAACAATCGTCTATAAGAACCTGCGAACTCATGTACCGCTCCAATAAATTCAGGCATCGTCTTTACAGAATGGTGGTTTGCAAAATAAACGTTTTTCAAAATACAGCGGCTTTTCAAATAGCGTATTTCAAAAATGACGATTTTCTAAGAACGGTTTTTAAATAGACGATTTGGGGATTTTGAAATAGCAGGTTTCTTAATAGCGGCTTCTAAATGGATTACATTTAAATTTGGCCGTAGAATACTGAAAATTGGCCGTAGAATATTTAATTTTGGCAGTAGAATCATATTGTATTTTTTGAATAACCGTAATAAGTCGACCAGTAATCCTAGGGGTGGGTAGAAAAACCACCTGGTACCTTCCCTATAACTGTATCCACCTCCAGAATCCGAAATTTTGTATTTATGTGAGTAATTTAAAATAATTGTACCCCATCTAGAATCGCGTCCTAAACATGGTTTGATAATACTAAAACAGCGATTTGACTGACAGGAATCTGAGTTGGAGTAGCTTCAAGCCCCTTAGGGCGTCCAGGTGGTGCTCAGGTCGTTGTACCTAGATAGAGTCTTCTACTACTGCTGTCGGATGTATTTCCGTCGCGACATGCTAACTGCATGCCCGGACACACAGTTAACTGTGCAGAATTACTTAGGGTAGCGCCTGGATGGTACCCGAAAAATATTCTAGGCCTCTGCCAGCACCATTTCCTTGTTAAATTAGCAACATTCAGTTTTTTTCATCTTCTTTATTCTTAATCATACAAGAACACTACAAATACCACAAACAACCACCTCGAAGTATGGTCATTTATGCACACTTGCATACTATAAGGACGATGTATTGGTACAGCGTTAGCCTTCAATGGGATTCTTTTTGGGTCAGCCACCTCAATTTCTGTGTAACTCAAAAAACTCTTTCCTGTCAGATACTTTCGAAATTAGGGCGTTTGATATCAAGACCGTGTCAAAATATCAAGTAGTCCAAAATTAAATCTAGATTTTATCATGGCTAAATAACTAATGTAACTATTTTAATTGGTTTGTATGTGTGGTGCAGTAGGTAAGTTGGTGGCGTTGAGTCGTAAAGCCTAAGTGCACCCCCCCTCGAAAATTTTTTCGTACTTTTAAATAAAAGTACCCATTTTTGGCTGAAAATTTTTATTCTGAGACACTGCAATAGGCGAAAATTCCTCAGCAATCCGAATTATAAAGCAGAATTTGAAAAAAATACTTAGTCACTGAGATATGACCTTAAGTTGGAGTAAAGTAAATAGGTCATTTTTTTAAATATTGACACTCCAACTTTAGGTCATATCTCAGCGACTAAGTATTTTTTTCAAATTCTGCTTCATGATTCGGATTGCTGAGGAATTTTCGCCTACTGGGGTGCCTCAGAATGAAAATTTTCAGCTAAAAATGGGTACTTTTATTTAAAAGTACAAAAATTTTTTCGAAGGGGAGGAGGGGTGCACTTGGGGTACTGTCGCGTTGAGTGTTTACACAACCTCAAGTTCGATGCTAACCGGTATCTGTTCTCTTTTATTTCTACTCACTTTTTTAAAAACTAAGCCAAAAAATCAAAAAAAGCTCGGAAACATCAAAAGCGAATCAAGAAGCAAGCAACTTTACTTATAAAATAGACTACTGAAAAGCGGTTAACGAAAATTCATACAGTCGTTTTTAGTCGAAAAACCGCTTATTTTCAATGACCCTATTTCAAAAACCGCTTATTTTCAATGACCCTATTTTAAAAACCGCATAGATTCTCACCCGAAAATATCTAAATCGACCTTTAATTTTTTTCTCCGAACTACTGAAAACGAGATGTGAAAAATATTTTTAAAACCTCTCGAGCCACCCTAAAACCCTTAATTTCAGTAGCTCCCAAGCTCAATCTGGACGGTCTCATGGACATCCGAGTGCGTGCTGGTCAACCCATAACCCTCGAAGTTGGGTTTGAAGGCGAACCGACGCCCACCGTCTCTTGGACCATCAATGACAAGCCATTTAGTGGCACTGAGCATGCTGAACTTGTGGCCAAAGACCATCTGTCTACCATCAATATAGTCTCATCAGTTCGCTCAGACATGGGCTCCTACTCCATAACCGTCCAAAACGAGTTTGGCATTGATTCGGGCAAGTGCAATGTGACTGTGTTGGATGTGCCGAGCCCTCCACAAGCTCCTTTGAAGCCAAGCAACATCCACAAAGAGGGCTGCAACCTTACCTGGAGCCCACCAGCTGACAATGGTGGCTCTGAAATACTGCACTATGTGGTCGAGAAGATGGACACCAGCAGAGGGAACTGGCAGGAAGTCGGCCATTTCCCCGACTGCAATGCTAAAATCACCAAGTTGACACCCAACCACAATTATTTGTTCAGAGTCAAGGCGGTAAGCAAATTTCTACATCTTTTTTAAAATACAAAAATGTAATTGCCTCAAAATTTTGGGCGAGTAGGATATAAGGAACTGCAGTCCAGGGGTGGGCAAAAGATCAGATCAGATCGATCAGATCAGATCGAGTTCACATCGATCAGATCGAGATCAGATCAGATCGCCAAAGATCAGATCAGATCAGATCGATCAGATCAGATCAGATCGAGTTCACATCGATCAGATCGAGATCAGATCAGATCGATCAGATCGATCAGATCAGATCGAGTTCACATCGATCAGATCGAGATCAGATCAGATCGCCAAAGATCAGATCAGATCAGATCGATCTGATCTGATCTGATCTGATTTATTATGTCATCCAAATGTTTTGTCTCGAAAAGATTCCTGAACTCAGCTTAAATAATGTGAAACCAAACCGGATCGAACATTCAAACTAACAGGAATCTTTTCGAGACAAAGCATTTGGATGACATAATAAATCAGATCAAATCAGATCGATCTGATCTGATCTGATCTCGATCTGATCTTTGCCCACCCCTGCTGCAGTCTATAAAATTATTATACTGAGCATCAACTGTGAAAAAATATAAATCAACTTGAAAGCAAGACATTTACGCAAGTTCGACCCCCAGCTGGAACACATTTTCACCCCAATTTTGCGATTTTTTGCAAGATGTTTGCAAAATTTCAGAAAAATGGCAATGATTTCGAATATCGAGCTGCCCTAACGGATGAATTCTGGTAGGTCGATGGAGTTGTCGGCGGTAGTGTTATTTCGAACCGATGACTAGTTGCTGGGTTTGTTAGCACTTTTTCAAGAGGTTTTATAACCTTCATTTTTCGCGTTTTAGACATTCCGTTTAACACTACGTGTCCAATGACGCGGCAAAAGTATGACTGCGACGTAAAGTGAAGTCGCAGTCACACTTTTCCGCGTCATTGGACACGTAGCGTAAAGGACCATGGCCACCTGTTTTTTTTTGTGCCCCGCCAATTCAAAAATTTTTTGCCTAATCATTGTACTTCTGTACGGATTTTTATACTTGTTTTCTAACAAAAGTAAAGTAAGTTTGGGGTTTACTCGCAGCACTATCGGTACAATTAGGAACGGACTTTATTAACACTGGACGAGTTACAATAAAAGGTGACAAACTATTGTACTCTGGAGTAGAAGACGCTGGAGTTCCCCAAAGGCAAGGCAGGCTTGGACCACAACCACAAGTGCAACCACCCTTCACCGGCGCAGAGGAATAGACGTGACTGGAGGCGGCAGACGAAACCATGTGCGAGACTTTACGGCAGGAGGAGGCAGGAGAGACCGAGGCAAATCCAGTGCTCTGAGGAATCTGAAAATTAAACCGGCCTTGCGGCCTGGACTCTGGATATGAGGACGCACCCTGAGGAGTATCAACTCTGGTAGGACTGGCTGTTGAGGACACTCTTGGAGCATCGACTCGAACAGGAGTAGACTGGCGAGAATTTCTGGAAAATGGACTGGCCAGAGTCTGAGACTCAAGACTGGATAATACGCTGGATACTACGCTGGAAATTAAACTGGACAAGTCTGTCTTTGAAAGAGCAGAAAGAACGGTCTGGCTATTACCAACACTAGAGTAAATATCGCTGGATGAGCCTATGTCAGGCTCAGACTTATGAAATGAAAGTCACTGGCAATAGAACTGGAATGAAAAGACTCACGGGTTCGGCCTGGGGAGATTCGGCCCATAAACTTATCAAGAGAAGAAGTATCACTGGCATATTTGCTTGAAGAAGGAACATCGGAGCGAGGCAACATCGATGCACAAGAGCTAAATTCAGAAAAATTCATAAAAGACTTCTTTCTTGTGCTTCGACGCCCTCGGCCCAATATTTCTTCACAAGACAAATTCAAATTCAAATGAATTATTTCTCTGGATTTTACACTGGAAATATTTCTTACAAAAACAAGCGAGAGACCTCGGTGGGTTCGCAATATTAGAGAAGGTGATTGACCTTGGGGGCGGTTCACAGTACATGGGCAAGCGATTGACCTCGTCTGGTACCGGAGCAAGTGATTGACCTGGAGCGGTTCACAGTACTCAAGCAAGCGATTGACCTCAACGGGTTCGCAGTGCACATGCAAGTGATTGACCTGGGGGTATCACTTTTAGCATTATTCGGACACGCTGGAGACGTTTCTAAAGGCGTGGCCGATAGCACTGGAGAAGTTTCTGAAGGCTTAGCCGACAGCACTGGACAAGTGTCGTTTTTGGGCGACAAGACCAAAGGATTATCAAGGACGATATCCTTTACTGGAGAATTTTCTAAAGGCATGGCCGATAGCACTGGAGTAAGCTTGATCTCATCATTCACTGGTTTATGAGACTTCAAACCTGTACGGACTGGAGAAGTTTCTGAAGGCTTCGCCAACAGCACTGGCTTTTCGGACTGGATGTATATCTCTGGAGAATTCAGTTCCACTGGATTTTGGAGTATCACTGGATTTTGCCGGTCACGTACCTCCATACGAGCCGGAAAGTCTGCTCCACATGTACCCATGGTGCTACCAGTAAAGTAAGTTTGGGGTTTACTCGCAGCACTATCGGTACAATTAGGAACGGACTTTATTAACACTGGACGAGTTACAATAAAAGGTGACAAACTATTGTACTCTGGAGTAGAAGACGCTGGAGTTCCCCAAAGGCAAGGCAGGCTTGGACCACAACCACAAGTGCAACCACCCTTCACCGGCGCAGAGGAATAGACGTGACTGGAGGCGGCAGACGAAACCATGTGCGAGACTTTACGGCAGGAGGAGGCAGGAGAGACCGAGGCAAATCCAGTGCTCTGAGGAATCTGAAAATTAAACCGGCCTTGCGGCCTGGACTCTGGATATGAGGACGCACCCTGAGGAGTATCAACTCTGGTAGGACTGGCTGTTGAGGACACTCTTGGAGCATCGACTCGAACAGGAGTAGACTGGCGAGAATTTCTGGAAAATGGACTGGCCAGAGTCTGAGACTCAAGACTGGATAATACGCTGGATACTACGCTGGAAATTAAACTGGACAAGTCTGTCTTTGAAAGAGCAGAAAGAACGGTCTGGCTATTACCAACACTAGAGTAAATATCGCTGGATGAGCCTATGTCAGGCTCAGACTTATGAAAATGAAAGTCACTGGCAATAGAACTGGAATGAAAAGACTCACGGGTTCGGCCTGGGGAGATTCGGCCCATAAACTTATCAAGAGAAGAAGTATCACTGGCATATTTGCTTGAAGAAGGAACATCGGAGCGAGGCAACATCGATGCACAAGAGCTAAATTCAGAAAAATTCATAAAAAGACTTCTTTCTTGTGCTTCGACGCCCTCGGCCCAATATTTCTTCACAAGACAAATTCAAATTCAAATGAATTATTTCTCTGGATTTTACACTGGAAATATTTCCTTATAGTTTCCTATAGGGAATTCGCTGGAAGGCGGGAAAGGAAGCTGGGCAATCCTTACACAAAAGAAGGCCTAGAATTTAATTTTAGTTAAAGTTTTGTTAGAAGCAAAGTTAAAAAAATCCGTACAGAAATGCAATGATTAGGAAATTATTTTGAATTGGCGTGGGACAACCGTTGTCTAGACGGCAATGGCCCTTTAAACAGTTTTGTAGATTTTGCCTTTCTGTGAATAACTGTTCAAACGGATGTATAAAACGCGAAAAATGAAGATTATAAAACCTCTTGAAAAAGTGCTAACAAACCCAGCAACTAGTCATCGGTTCGAAATGAGACTACCGCCGACAACCCTAGTGGCAAAAGAAGTGTAGGGTCCTGCTGGAGGTCGAACTTTAGAAGATATTTATGAGTATTTTATGAGTATCCTAAAAACTGTTAAATTGGTGAATTTAGGTGAACATGCTGGGAGAATCCAAGCCCTTGGACACTGAGCATGAAATCACTGCTAAAAATATGTTTGGTAAGCTTGTCTATTGCTTGAAAACGACTGAAATAAATATTTTTCTAAAATTTCTAAAAGTTGAAGAAATTACTAATGCAAAAGTTCGATTACCACCCTAAGCATGTCATTTTATAGATGTGCCAGATACTCCAGACGCCCCTGAAATAGTTGACTGGGATGACAATCGTATTGACATTGCTTGGCAACCTCCTAAAAAGTAACCTTGTCAATGCTTGGTCATAAATAACTATTTTTAATATAAACATTTTTTTAGTGACGGAGGCTCCCCAATCAAAGACTATATTGTTGAAAAACGGGAAAAAGGCTCTACTGCCTGGGTTGAAGTTGGTAGGACTCCTGGAAAGTCCTTCTCAGTCACTGGTCTGCGCAAAGGTGTTGAGGTAGGTATTCTTTTAGTAGGGTTGTTAAATTTACTGGTAAATTACCGCATTTTCTCTATTAATTATCGCCTCCCCTCTGATAGTTACCCCCTTTCTAATAGTTACTCCACATAGGCACCCTACATCTCAGCTCAAAAAAATTATTTTACAAATCTGTTTTTTACGATTTCTTAATCACCACAAACTTAGTTGATTCCACTTTTTAGATTTCGGTTGAGCACCTAAAAATCCCAAAAACGCAATTTTTTTTCGATTTTTAGGGGTTTTCAGGGGTTTTAGGACTTTTGACAATTGTAAAATTTTTCATATAATATACCAGAAATTCTACAATTATCGACGTACAGTTATTATCCTGAGTCAATTTTTCCTCAGTCGATAACTGTGGAATTTCTCGTATATTATATGAGAAATTCTACAGTTGTCAAAAATCCTAATTTACCGTTTTTTGGTAAATAAGGAAGTGCCTGGTGAGTTACCGGTAAATTTACCATCACCCAACCCTACTTTTGGACGCCAACTTGCTATACATATTTTTAGTATGAATTCCGCATAGCAGCGGTGAACGATGCAGGTCCATCAGCTCCGTCTGCTCCATCTACCTCTCAAATGACCAAAGCCAGGTTTGTGAAGCCACAGATCCTGACCCAGCAGCGCAAATACAAACTGCGAGCCGGCAACACGATGACCATGGAGGTGGCCTTTGTGGGCACGCCCGACCCCTCGGTCAACTGGACCATGCAGAAGGTGGGCAGTTTGGCGCCTGAACTGATTGTGGACGCCAAACAAGGCATGACCTCCATATTTTTCCCTTCTGCCAAAAGGTCTGAGAGCGGCAACTACCAGTTAAACCTGAAAAATGAGGTTGGAGAAGATGAAGGCGTCTTCGAAATCATCATCCAGGGTATGCCTTTTCTGTGGTCTAGAAGATTGATTTTTGCACAATTTTTGGGGGTTTAGACCGTCCCGCTCCGCCTAAAGGACCTCTGCAAGTGGACAATATTACTAAGGATTCATGCACTTTGTCTTGGAATCCTCCAGAGGTATTTCTTAGACAAATTTTAAAGCTAAATTATTAGTTTTATTTCAAAAACTTTTTTTTTGACTCAAATCTACATAAAATTACAGGATGACGGGGGCTCTGCGCTGACCAATTATGTGGTGGAGAGAAGAGAAGTCCACAGCAATGCCTGGGTTCCAGTCTCTACCTTTGTAGTCGGCACCACCATGAATGTTCCCAAGCTGCATGAAGGACATGAGTACGAGTTCAGAGTGTCTGCTGAGAATGCTTTAGGCAGATCAGACCCATTGGTCACTGACTCCAGCATCACCGCCAAAGATCCTTATGGAACTCCTGGAAAACCCGGCAAGCCTGTCATCACCGATCACGATGTCGACCATATTGACATGGTAGTTTAGCTTTGTATTTTTTTTATTAAATTGCTTAAAAAAATCAGGAATGGGAGGCTCCCAGAGACGACGGCGGCAATCCAATCACCCACTACGACGTGGAACGCAAAGATCAGAAAACAGGTAGATGGATCAAGGTGAACACCTCGCCCGTCAAGGGCACCAAGTATTCTGATGACAGAGTCCATGCTGGTCATTGCTATGAGTACAGAATAGTGGCTGTGAACAAGGCTGGACCTGGCAGGCCGTCTGACCCATCGGATTCGGCATGGGCTAAGCCAAAGTTTGAAGCACCTAGGTTCGAGCTGGACATTGATGGAAAGGAGATTAGAGTCAGGGCGGGTGACCCCATTGACTTGGGTGTTCCATTTGTCGGCTCTCCTAATCCAGAGATCAAGTGGACTAAGGAGGGCAAGGAAATGAGTGGAGTTCAAACCAGTGGAAATGTGAGCTACAAAGATAAAAAAAACTTTACAATATAAACGAAAAAATCTAAAATATTAGTGAAACCTAGAGAAGATTCAAATAAAAATATTTGAAATGTGAAGCACATCGAGCAATTTTTCTACTTTTAATCAATAAGCTTTTTGTAGACTCACAGCTAGGGGTGTGCATTTGCCAGAGTGCGGTCGTGCGGTCGCGGTCTTTTCGCAAAATAAAATTGCGGTCGCAGTTGCGGTCTTTTGAAAAAATGAAATGCGGTTGACCGCGCGGTCTTGCGGTCTTTAGGAGATGAGCCAAAGCCATTAGGTTTCAACCAAAAATAATCCCAGATCAACTTTATTCACCAACCCCAACAATATCAATAGTCAAAATTCAGCTTCTTGAGATTCCTGTTCAGAAAAATGAGCATCTCGGCGTGTTCCGGGGTTAGGCTTGAGCGCTTGTAGTCAAAGACGTCACGAGCCTCCGAAAAGGTACTTTCGCTGAGATATTGGTCAAGTAAACAGAAAAAAACAATTTCGAGAAAGGGAAAGCAGGCAAAGACATCGGATAAAAAAATTAAAAAAAATATGGCGGGTATTCGAAATTAAATTGAATCAAAGGTTGCACGCGGTCTTTTGAAAAGACCGCAAAAGACCTCAAATTCTTGCTGCGGTCACGCGGTCTTTGGTAGACCTCTGGTGCGGTCGTGCGGTCGCGGTTCTGGACTCGAAAATTGGTGCGGTCTTGCGGTCTTCGCGGTCGCGGTCGACCGCAGCTGCACAGCCCTACTCACAGCGCAGACAAATGAAATTCTAACAAAAAAGTCATCGAAATTTAATAAAATTCTTTTTACAGGTAACTCGTCTCTACGTGGCGCAAAGTAAACGCTCAGACGGTGGCCAGTGCCGTATCACTGCCTCCAACTCCCAAGGTCAAGCTGAAGCCCGAGTACTGATCTCAGTGATCGACAGACCTGGTCCGCCAGAAGGACCAGTCACCTACCCTTACACTACTCGACGCTCTGTTGCCGTGTCTTGGAAACCTCCAAAAGATGGTAAATTTTCAGAAGCAATAACTGAACTACTAAACCTACCCGATAAATTAAATTTCAGACGGTGGGGTTGAGCTCACCGGCTACCGCCTTGAATACCAAGAAATAGGCTCTGCAATTTGGGAAAAAGTCCATGAGACAACAACCTTGCTCAGTCATACCGTCAAAAACCTAGAGAACAAGAAGCAATACAAATTCCGAATCTTCGCCGAAAACATTGTGGGACTCAGTGAGCCACTCAACGGCGAGCCAGTGTTTGCCAAAGATCCCTTTGACCCACCAGGGGCTCCATCGACACCAGAAGTGACTGGTTTTGACACCAATATGGTGGCTCTGAAGTGGAATCCTCCAAGAGATGGTATATAAAAATATTGGGGTGTGGGAAGGTGGCAGGAATTCGTTATCTGTGTTGTGCCCAAAAACGTGTTTTGACCACTTTTTCAGTCGTTTTAGCACGATTAAAGTGTAGAAAAAGAGTTTTTAGGTGGGGCTCGATAATTTTTCAAAAAACAATTTTTTGACCGAAAATTGACTTTTTGACCAAAATTTTCGCGTAGAGGCGTTTGGCCCTTTTTTCCAGAAAAAAATAGTTTAAAAGCTGGGTGAGCCCTTGGCCCTGACATGTCATCTCCCGGGCTTCCTTTTTTTAAGCAGCACATAGCCGTTAGGCTTAGGCTTAGCCATTAGGCTTAGCCTGAAAGGCCTCCATCCCTTATAATAAGGCGTTTGGCCCCTTTTTTCCCAAATGGGAAAAAAGGGGCCAAAAGGCTACGCACCAAAATTTTCATTTATTCGAAATTATTTTGGTCGAAAAAAATTTTTTTTGAAAAATTATCGAGCCCCACCTAAAAACTCTTTTCCTACACTTTAATCATGCTAAAACGACTGAAAAAGTGGTCAAAACACGTTTTTGGGCATAACACAGATTCCGAACTTTAGCCGGCAAGGTTTAACCGAGACCATAACTGATTTGTTTCAAAATTTATGCATACAAATGTTTTTGACATTTCAAATTTTCACTGCTCAAAATTTTTAATTTTGAAACCTCATTAAACAATTCCATTGTAGTTTTAATAAGTATGAATATTTTGGGAGCCATAATAAAATCGTTGTTTAGTTCGGGTCTTTAACGAACTTTTCTGACGACATTATGGATTTCCCTAGTTGTCTGATAACCTGCTTTTAGATGGTGGATCCCCCATCATTGGCTATGTGATCGAACGTTTCGAGAAGCGAGGAGGTGGAGACTGGGCTCCCGTGACTCACCTAGGCCTTGTCCGAACCACCTCAGCCAATGTGACCGGCTTGAGCGAGGGTGAGACCTACCAGTTCAGAGTGCGTGCTGTAAATGCAGCTGGAGAGGGACCACCCAGTAATGGCTGTGAACCAGTCACCTGTAGGCCATTTGTGCAGCCACCAGATGCTCCTGAAAGACCAAGGATATTGAAGGTGACCAAGAATAGTGTAGAGCTAAGTTGGATTAGGCCTGCCTTTGATGGAGGAGCTCCCATCGATGGCTATATTGTGGAGCATAGGAAGGTTGGAGATGGTGATTGGACCAGATCTAACAGCAAACCTATCAGGGTAAGTAAGCTATGAGAACAAAACCACGAAAAAGGAAAATTAAATCCAATATTTCAGGATACTCGATTCACAGTGGAAAATCTGCCAGAGAAAGAACAATTTGAATTCCGAGTAATCGCTATAAACAAAGCAGGTGAAAGTGATCCATCCATTCCAAGTGATATTGTCTTCACCGAGGACCAACCCTCTCGTCCAATACTAGACCTATCTGGCTTGAGGGACATCACAGTCAGAGCAGGAGAAACCATCACTTTTACCCTCCCTTACACTTCTGGACGACTAAAGCCAACAGTGGATGTGACCAATGGAACTCAAAGCATTTTTGAAGATGACAGAACATCAATAGTTGTGGATGATGACAAAATTGTGTTCACAACTACAGCTGCCAAGAGAACTGATGCCGGGCCTTACAAAGTGATTGTGCAAAACAGATTTGGAAAAGACTTTGCAAAACTCAAGGTCAATGTGTTAGATGTGCCAGGAAAACCAACTGGGTTAGTTGTTGTTGACATAAGATTTGGAAGAAACAAGGAATGAGTGATAAATCCCCATCGCCCTTCCATAAAAATTTAACTAACAAGGGAGGAACCCCAACTGTGACTTGGGGGAAATATGAAGTAAAAAATTTCGCGTACTTCATGTAAAGCGTGCCCAACTTCCTAGTAAATTTAGCTCTCTAGCTCTGAAGCGAACAAAAAGTAGAGCAATGGCCAATGGATCAGTTACGAAAAGCCATGATATAAGTGGTGAGCCATTTGTATTACTCTTTGTGACCTTTTTAGCTAGGGAGCCAAGCTCACAATGCACTGCAAAAAAATTAATCCAATTTTGCTAGAGTTGGGCAAATGGACGACCATTTTGAAATACGTGGCCGCCATATAGGCTTTTTGATTCAATTCAACATATAACAACGTGTCAACAACAACAAATGGCAATTCAATCGAGATAGACAATGTTATTCGGAGTTTCTTCTTCTTGGCCAGTCAGCTGATTTCTTGCAATGAACATTTGATCAAATCTGATCAGAAGAAGCTTGACTAAATTCAGACCAACATCGTGTGGTTGGTTGATCGAAGAATACGAAGAGTATCGAAGAAAAAGAAGAGTATCGAAGAGTATTCTTCGATCAACCAACCACACGATGTTGGTCTGAATTTAGAGTATCGAAAAAAAAGAAGAGTATCGAAGAGTATTTTTCGATCAACCAACCACACGATGTTGGTCTGAATTTAGTCAAGCTTCTTCTGATCAGATTTGATCAAATGTTCATTGAAGAACAGCTGCTGACCAAGAAGAAATTCTCTCCGCAATGACATTGACCTATTCTCGATTGTAGATTGCCATTTGTTGTTTGCCACAGTCGCGTTTTCACTTCATGTTCATGTATGTTGACATCTGGTTGAATGTCAACCAATAGCTGGACTCAGCCAAGCTTATTTATTCAATGCACATATAACAACAACATGTAACAAGAGCAACGGCAATTCAATCGATGTTACAATGTCATCTGGAGTTTCTTCTTCTTGGCCAGTCATCTGGAGCTTCTTGGCCAGTCTCCCACGTGAAGAGGTCCCACGTGAAGAGTTCTTTGAACCTGTTGAGTAGGCGTTTTCGCAAGGTGAATTCTGGATCGGGCGACGTGGCCACGGCTTCCAAGCCGGTGTCGCATTCTGCGAGCGGTCAACAGCTTTTTCTTGCACGATGTCACAGTGCGCTGATTGCCCAGATATTCTTTCAGGCTGAGGGCCGATTGCGTAGAGCTTAGGCCACCCCAGTCCCTTCTTGCCTTCACTTCATGTTCATCGAGCCAATCTCGAAGTCGCTGGTTTTCACTTGAGGAACATCGTTCGCCAGGCATGTTTACTTGATGTCAACTGCAATAGCATCTGGTTAGATTGTTGCGGGGTCATGCTCGAGCATCTTCGCACCACCACCGTGTGTAGTCGTGTACGTGAAGTGTCAAGGCCGGATTCCTATTGGGTGGGTGGTCTTCAGGCTTCGGTTTTGTCGGTAACCTTTAGGTCGAGGTATGCTGTTGGGAACCATACAGTTAATGTTATGGTCCTGGGGACCATATAGTTATTGTTGATATATTACACAGTTAATGTTAAATGTGTATGTTTGCTGTAGGATTTGAACTTTTCGATTTTGGCAAAAGGTGAAACACAACCACTCGTACACGCCTACACACATGTGTATAAGGCTAAGCCATGGTTATGAAGGTGGAAGGCATGGGTACTTGGCATACGCATGAGCCACCCGGCCCCACGCGAGCTATTTTGTGTATCGTAATGTTTTTGCTGCCGTGAAACAGTGAAAACAGACGGTTTAAGCAGGAAAATAGGCATTGCAGGAAAGCAATTAAAGTGTTCTGCATAGGCTCATGATTTAAGGTTAATTGTGTTGTGTTTTTTTTTTAATTTTTATGTGGCTGTTTTTAGCTTTTAGCATTACATTTGAACCTTGACCAAGGCGAGGGTGGTCCGCCGATAGGCGGGCCCTCCGAGCTAGTCATTTCATATGACAAGTAATGCATTATACGCCAAAATAACATCGAATTTTATGTTATTCAAACCAGGGTGGACTGGTTTGGCCGATTTGAGTACCAGTACAGGTACTAATACTAATACACCTTGAGTAGCAGTACAGCAAGGATTAAGACTACTCTAAATGGGCTTCAAATTCTACAATACTTTTGACTATTACTTACTACCATCAAGATCAACATTATGACTAATTGATGGACTAAGAGAACCGGCGGACTGTCAACTTTCAATTGAACAATAGTTAAAAAAAGGGCACAGAATTTTCGTAAGAAAAATATTAAACAAAAAAGACGCGTGCCAAATGCGATAAGACACAAATCTCATGCATGCCTGAACCAAGGGTTTTTCGCAATGCCGTGGTTTTTCTTGTGTTCTAAAAAAATTGGTCTACAATTGGCTAATTTTCACTGATAAGAACTGATTCACTGATTCACTGATAAGAACTGATTCACTGATTCACTGATAAAAACGACTACATCATACGGATCTCAACTTTATTCATCTGTTCCTAACGAACCAATTCTGCCTGACAGCAAGAAAAAACGACATTCAAAACAAAGGTTAGCGATAAATCTTTCAACAAAAATTTTCTGTAGAACATTTCTGATCCTCACTTTTGCGACTTCATCGAATGGCTGCGAGACATAGAAGCAGAAGGACTGCGAGAGCGCTTGCCAACTTCCGACACATTATTGACTGAACCACCATCTTTGACAGATTTGTACGAAGCAGAGTGCTGCCTGAAACAGCAACCGAGATCAATCAAATCCGATAACAACAAAAATTATTTAGGAACTTACGAAGGAAAAACTGGAGATACTGGCACCCTGACATTTGAAGCAGCGGATGATCCTCTGCGACCATGAATCGTGCGCTTCAGCTCTTCGTGCAACGCCTTCTTTGCGTCTTCCGGCTCGTTCTGTTTCTTCTGCTCCTTCGAATTCTTTGCTCGGACAAAGCAGAAATACGACAAAAGACATCCGATGACAATTCCGAGAACGAGTCCTCCACATCCAATACCAGCCCATATCAACCAACGAGTGACGCTAAATGTGAAGTCAGACATGTCAAAAAATATTATGAGTTTTAGGACCAAAATTGTACTTCGAATCCTTCTTTGCTTCTTTGCCCGAAGATTTGCTTTTGATTGCCATTAATTTCTCGCTAGCACTGGGAGATGGCTGAATTGACATTTGCGCTGCTTCAGTAGTATCAGGCGACTGACTAACGCTTGGCTCAACAGATTCGGTTTGAGAGACACCATCAATTGGCTCTTCACTGGGCTTTTGAGTCGTTGACGTTTCCTGCGAACCATCCAGAATTGAATTAATTGACGTAACGAGAGGCTCGCTGATATTTTGGGCGACACTCTTTTCCGCCACAACTTCCAGCACAGAGCCGTAGAAAATGAGCAAGACGCCGAAGAAAACGAAATTGGACGCTGAGAATTTCTTCATATTTTCTAAAATCCAAGTAAATCAATACGCAAAAAGCAAAGTCATTTCAGTAAGAAGACTAATGAGTGACCTTGTGAGTCACAAATTGTGATAACAGCCATCATATGGCAAAGATGAGTTTTATAATGATTAAAATGATTGTACAAAAATGATCGTGCATTTACCTCAAACTTAGAGTTATAAAACTCCTAGAGCGAGCTGCGAAACACTGCCTCAAATAAAAACTAAGGAATAACTCGATGTTGTTCACTTGGCAACCGGCCCATTTTCACGACTGCAATTTTATATACTTGAGTCATCAAGCATCAATAAAATGTTGGGTTTCAGAATGAATCTAATTTTTTTTATAGAAAGGCACTGATTCAAACATTTGAAGAGTTTGAGCTCTGATTGCCTTTCGAAAGATAATTCGCTCGTTTCACAATCAAAGTTTTGCATCTCAAATCTTCATTTTAGACCGTTGTCCTTTTCGGATATCAGTGGCGAAGCAATCACTTTGCATTGGAGTCCTCCCAAAGTAGTGTTTCTAACTTTTTTTCGTCCTCAGCTTATCTATTCTCAATTTCAGGACGACGGTGGTGCCCCTATAACAAACTATGTGGTTGAAAAAAAGAATCCTCGCACCGGTGAATGGGAAAAAGTTGGCCAGCCGATAGGAAGTTCTTTCAGAGTCAGAAACCTCACCAATGGCACCAAATATGACTTCCGAGTTCGAGCTGAAAACCAATATGTGAGTCTTTTCAACTGTTACATCAAATTTTTACCCAAACCCAACTTTTTCAGGGTGTAAGTGAGCCTTTGGATGCAGACAACTCCGTCATGGCCAAAAATCCATTCGGTCTGTTTCAAATTACCTTTTTCGTCTAAAGATTATTACGTATTTTTTGCAGATGTGCCAGGAGCACCCGGACAGCCAGAACCAATTCACACATCAGATGACTCCATCACTTTGCGGTATGTTCTCTTAAAACCCTTTGAAAATTTCCATCTTATTTCTTTTTTTAGCTGGCTACGCCCTCTTAGTGATGGTGGTGCTCCCATTCTTGGTTATGTTCTGGAAAAACGGGAGACTGGAACCAACAACTGGGAGAAGGCTGCTTTTGGAAACATATCCGACACCAAATACCGTGTCACTGGCTTAGTACCTCATCGTTCTTACGAGTTCCGTGTGGCTGCCGTTAACACGTAAAAAAATTTTCACCACATACTTTTATTCAAGTTATTAATTTCGAATACGCTTCTAGAGCTGGTCAAGGAGAATACAGTGAGAATTCAGTGCCAATAATTGCTGCCAGCTCTCCATCCAAGCCAGTAATTTCCATGGGCATGCTGGCCAGGGATTTGGTGGTCTTAGCCGGAGAGCCAGCCAAAATGCTTGTACCATATGCAGCCAGCCCACGGCCCGAGATTGTTTGGACCAAAAATGGGCTTACAGTTGACGAAAGGGATGCACGTGCACAAATTGAAAGCAATGACTTCTTGACTCAGCTCACCTACCCTAAATGTCGACGAGAGGATACTGGAAACTATACTATTAGGGTGGGTACATACAGTCGAGTCACGTTAACCCAGCACCTCCTCGAAATCGTTCTCGCCTAGGGTCCGACACTTTTTAACCCGATGTTCGAGGACTTGTGCTAATTCTGTTTGACAGTCTGGGATTCCAATTTTTCAATTCGTTCTTATTAACTGTGCAATTTCGCCATTATAAAAGCATGATCCCGGAAACAGAGCACTCTTTTTCAAAATAGGGTATCTGTTTGTCGGAATTTTGCTTTTTCAGTGGGTTTCACGGTTTTTTTTAAACGACTGGTAAAATCGGAATCCTTACGATATTTGGTGTCAGACTGTAAAAGCGGAATTGGCAAAAGCCTTGGAAAATTAGGGTCGAAAAGGTGTCGAATTCTAGGCGGGAACGACCTTCAGGGAGTGCGGGGTTATCGGGACCCGACTGTATTGGAAATTGTCAAAGCAGTCTAAACTAAAGTTTCTCTCGTGTTCAGATGGAAAATGATCTCGGCTCAGACAGTATCGAAATTCACCTAAAAGTGGTCGACCGTCCTTGTGCTCCAGAAAGCCTGGTTTGTGACGATATCTGTCCAGAGTCATGCCGCCTCTTCTGGAAAGCTCCGAAAGATGACGGTGGTGCTCCAATAACCAATTATGTGGTGGAGAAGTATAGATTAGGGGTTGATGTGTGGGACAAGGTCTCTTCCTTTGTTCGCGGCACTGACTGCTTGGTCATGGAGTTGGTAGAGAATGAGCGATACAAATTCAGAATTTTTGCCGAGAATCAGTATATTTTTTACTATTGACTTAATTTTGAGGATTCTATGGCCAATTTTGCAGGTATGGCTTGTCAGAACCGTGTGAACTACCTGACCCGATCACTGCAAAATACCAGTTCTCAGTGCCGAGCAAGCCGGAAAAGCCTGTAGTCAGAGAAATGGACAGGAATTGGGCTCATGTGGAGTGGGATGTACCAGCTTCCAATGGAGGATCCAAGATTCTTGGTTACAACATTCAGTACAGGGACTCTCATTCACACAAATGGTACGATTATTGTCACAGTTAATAATGGGTTAGCACTCGGACGGATAATTTGGCTGCATTCGGTTCCAGAGTACCCTGATTTTTTTTCTAAACCCTCGTATATAGTTTGGGTAATTTTCGTGAAAACCTCCGAGTAAACATGTATCTGAACTGGTCGGACACCAGTCTGACTAGTACCCTTCTAGAAATTTTCTAGAAAACTGGGTTCACCAACTATATGGTCTGGGTAATATTCCGCAAAAAGTAATTAGAGACCCCCTTCCCATTCAAAACCGTGTTTTTAGCATTGTCTTTTTGACCCTCTTTTTGGAGACTGCTTTCAGGCAAGTTACCCAAAATTTTGTAGTCAATAAGTTGAGCTACAAAAGGAGGGGTAGTTTGTATGAGAGCAGTCTACAAGAAGAGGGTCAAAAAGACATTGACAAAAACACGATTATAAACTTTGGATGGGTGCATAATTAGAAGGTTTACGGTAATCGCGAAGTCGAAACCCGGAAAACCAGATGGATTTATTCATAAAACATGGATTATTTTTCAGGATAACCGCCAATAAAGACCTCATTCCGGACACTCACTTCAAAGTGGCAAATCTAAGAGATCTGGGTGAATATGAATTCCGAGTTCTAGCCAAAAATGCGGCTGGCTGGAGCAAACCCTCGTCTCCTTCAGACAAGGTGCAATTGAGGCTAAGGCATGGCCCTCCAGGCCCACCCATTCAAATCCACGCCCATTCGATTGGCCCCAACTGGGTGACCCTTACCTGGTCTCCACCAGTTGAGGATGGTGGGTCCAAGATTACTGGCTATGTGGTTGAGAAGAGGGAGATCGGCATAAATGTGTGGGAGATGACCAACGACTATAATGTTACCACACCAGAGTTTACTGTGCCCAATTTGAAAGAATACCACGACTATGAGTTCCGCATAATTGCTGTGAATGTGCACGGCAGGGGAGTGCCTTCTTTGCCTTCTGCTCCAATCAAAATACAAGTTTGTTGGATTTTGCAGCACAAATTAAGAATAAAAAATAGTTAATTAGTATAAAAAGTAGTAAATTAGTGAAAATATATAGTTAACTAGCGGAAAAATAGTTAATTAGTCAAAAAACAGTTACCCGTTAAAAAAAAGTTAATTAATGAAAAATAGTATATTAGAAGGGTACATACCGTATTTCCTCTAATAAATCCTCCTCTCATTCCTTCTCTCCCCATCCTGATTCAGAACCGTGCTCTTGGCATCATGTTTTTGACCCTTTTTAACGGGTGGTCAAAAAGTTCCCGATGGATTTTCAAAGCTTCATTTTTTATCATTTTTCTTATCATATTTTTAGAAGTTTAGTATTATTTTGTAGCCCTGTTCTTCCTCTTTCAAACGACATGTCACACGTTTATTTTACTCAACAAAATGACCACCATTTGCATCAATACATTTCTTTAATCGTTTTGGAAAGCTGTCAATGGCTTTTTGGATCATCTCTTGTGGAAGTTCGTCCCATTCTTTCACCAGTGAAGCTTTCAGGGCAGCAATTGACTTGTGTGGCTTGGAGCATGCTTTGGACTGCAAGTACGGCCATCCAAAGTAGTCCATCACATTCAAGTCGGGGGAGTTGGGCGCCCAGTCACCTTTGATCGCAGCATTGTCACCCCAATGAGAATCAACCGTGATGAAATCTGGAAAGTGCTCCTCAATCCAGTTCTGAGTTTCAACGGCTCGATGAGAAGGCGCGCCATCTTGTTGAAAGGTCCAATTGTCTCCCATGTTCTCCTCAGTCCATGGCAGAACTTTGCTTTCGAGCATTTGACGATATTCTGGACCATCAACTTTCACTCCATTAGGTACTTATTTCCATCACCTTGTAACCTTGCTGATGCAGTCTAACTATTCCAGCGCGTAAACTGTATTAGTAGAATGATATATCAAATGAAAGAGGAGTTTCAGGGCTACAAAATGGTATCAACAGATCAGAGATATGATAAGAAAAATGATAAAAAATGAAGCTTTGAAAATCCATCGGGAACTTTTTGACCACCCGTTAGATCACTTCTCTCAGGCAAGTTACCACCGATTTTGTAGCCAGAAAGATGGTCTATTAATGGTTGGCAACTTGCTGAGAGAAGGGACATAGGACAGTTCGCATCGATGCGAACTGTCCACTTAGTTATGTTTTGATGACAATACCCATTTTTGACTAATTTTTTTTATTCTTAGCCATCCTAGTAACCAAAATTTTATCGAAATCTGAATCACCAAGCGGAATTTCAAAAAAGCTCGGTTGTTGAGAATAAGCTAAAGTTGGAAAAGACAGTATTCACCTGTATTTTCCAACTTTAGCCTATATCATCAACCGAGCTTTTGAAATTCCGCATTCAGATTCCGATAAAATTTTGGTTACTAGATGGCTAAAAAAAAATTAGTCAAATGGTATTATCATCAAAACATAACTATGGACAGTTCGCATCGATGCGAACTGTCCTTTTACCTGAGAAAAGTGATCAAAAAGGAGGCCAAAACACAATGCCAAAAACCCGATTTTGAATCAGGGGGGGGGGCTTAATAGAGAAAATACGGTAAGTGTAATTTTTAAAAAGTGTAAAGGGCCATTGCCGTCTACGACCAGTGTTTCCAAAAATAACACTTAACACTTTGCATTTAACACTTAACACACATCTTTTTTTTCATATATTTTGTTTTCTTATCTCAGATGTTTTTACACCGTTTTATAGCTTAGATTTTTTTCTATCGATTGAGTGGTCAAACGCATTAGTTAAAAAGAATTTTTGAGGAAATCACACCAAGTGTTTAAAAAACATAATGCACACTTAACACTTGATTTTTTTTTAAACACTTGGTGTGATTTTGCCAAAAATTTTTTTTAACTAAGGCGTTTGACCACTCAATCGATAGCAAAAAATCTAAGCTACCAAACGGTGTAAAAATATCTGAGATAATAAAACAAAATATATGAAAAAAGGTATGTGTTAAGTGTTAAATTCAAGTTGTTAAGTGTTATTTTCGGGGACAACCGCTGTCTACGACAACGGTTGTCCCCGCCAATTCAAAAAATTTCCTAATAATTGAACTTCTGTATGGATTTTTTAACTTTGTTTCTAACAAAACTTTACGTGGAACTAAATTCTAGGCCTTGTTTTGTTAGAAACCAAGTTGAGACCGTACCGTACAGAAGTTCAATGATTAGGCAAAAATTTTTGAATTGGCGGGAGACAACTTAAAACGCACGGGCATGGTCCTTTAAAAAATTGTACTTTTTTTTTGGGAACCCAAATATTTTTTACAAGGGACCACAGGCGCCTATCGGCGCCTCTATAGTAAAGTACAGTACAGTTATTTGTATAGTACAGTTATTTCGAAATTCAAATGAGGGGCTATGACTTCATTCATAAAAATAGGTATATCCCCTATTAGAACTCATTTTTTCGCCTGTTCTTTTTTTTAAACGAAAGCTGACATTCTGGGGAACACGATGGTATTAGCGACAAAAGTGATTTCGCTATCTACGACCCGTTCTGGCCTTCGAAGTAAAAAAGCGTTAACCACTCACCCACCCACACATGCCAAATACTATATAAGATTTTTGAGATTTTACAGGGTGGCGCAAGAAATTCGGCCGATTTCAAACATCCATAGCTTTTTGTTCTGACACGATTTCGAATTTCTGTAAACGCAGAACACCTTTGGTCCGATAATTAAGGCTTTATGGATTCGTGTTTGTAGAGCAAGATGGTCTTCACGCCGGAGCAAAAAGCATTTTGCATTGCAGAGTTTATAAAAGAAGCGAGTCCGAAGTCTGTTAAAAAAAATTGGTGTTCAATGGAATTCAGTTTTGCTCTAAAATCAAAAAATTAACTATTTTGTGTTTTTGGACCAAAGGGGGGACCAAGGCAAAAAAGTCAAAAAAAAATTCTCTGGTTTTGATACCAAATGAAAGCGCCCGTAATTATAAGGTTTTTTGCGTTTACAGAATTTCGAAATCGTGTTAGAACAAAAAGTTATGGATGTTTGAAATCGGCCGAATTTCTTGCGCCACCGTACGTCAAAATCAACAAGCACTGGTTAAAATGCCATTTTTGACGAAAAATGACCAAATTGTACTTTTTTGGCCGAATGTGCTATTCTTCAAAATTTTGATTTACGTACCCTGTATATTAGTGAAAAAAGTTAATTTTGAAAAAAAAATAACTGTAGGAAACTGCCGGATCCAGACCCATGATAATTGTGAAACCAGAGCACACCGACTGTCCATACAACAAAAGGGCAGTGTTCAGCTGTGAAGCCACTGGAAGACCCACACCCACAGCCAGATGGTTGAAGAACGGGCGAGAAGTGCCGGACGGAGCCAGATATAGGGTGGAGACACACGAGGGAGTCTACAAATTCATTATCAAAGAAGTGTGGGACATTGATGCGGGTGATTACACCTGTGAAGTGTCCAATGTATTTGGTGTGGATTCAGCTACGGCGACACTTAATGTGCAGGGTTGGTTTGATTTTGTGTTTTTTGACTGGTTTGAAATTTTGTTTCCAGCTCCACCAGTGATTGAAAAACAAGTACCAAATGCGGTATATCCGGCAGGAGATATGGTCCGCATCAAGATCTTCTTCTCTGGTTCAGCTCCTTTCACCCACCGTTTGACACTGAACGGAACCGAAATTTCCTCTGAAAATCCGAACATTCGCACTGTTGATTTTGATGATGTAAGTTTTTGATAATTTTGCCGATTTTGTGTAAATTATGTTTTGCTGATTTGAACCAAGCTGTTCCAAATTTCCTTTAACTATCTTGGAATTTTTCACCCTTTGGTCTTTATTTTCGATCCAAGGCAAAATATCGAAAGTGAAGGCCGGAAGCCATGGCTTTTTCCCAAGAAGTGTCTTTTGGAGTCCAGTCGAATCTGGTTGTAACGTCACCCTTTTATAATGTCGTCCCTTTTATGACGTCACCCACAAATATACTATTTTGGTTGGCCTTAATTAAAATTCAGTCAATGCGAACCCTCGATATGGGTGGCCAGCGTTTCCCAGGGGTGACGTTATACAGGTAAACCTGGTTTATCCGGCACCCCCAAAAGGGCGTTCCCGCCTCAGGTCCGACATTTTTTTAGCTCAATTTTCGAAGTTTTTGCCAAGTCTGAAATATCGCAAGGATTCTGATTATGCCGGTCGTTTTTCCAAAGTCTTTCAATTTTGCCATAAAGACCCGCGGAGTGCGGTTATTCGGCACATGATTTTCGAAAAGGGGTGCCGGATAAACGAGGCCCGCTGGTCTTTATGGCAAAATTGAAAGACTTTGAAAACATAAATACTCTAATAAACGGGCACCTCTACAGTTAACTATTTTCAAATTTGTTTTGCTTTTTTAACCCCAACATTGTTTTTTTTAAACATACGACAACTCATTTTGTACATCTTTCCAAACTCTACAAAATGAGTGGTCGTACGTTTTAAAAAATAAACAATTTTAGGATTAAAAAAGCAAAACAAAAAAATAGTTAACTAGGAGCCCGTTTACTAAGTATTACAGTAATCAAATTGCGATATTTCAGACTAGACTGGCGAATCACATTTGGCAAAAACTTCGAAAATTGAGCTAAAAAAAGTGTCGGACCTGAGGCGAGAACGAACTTTTTGAGGTGCCGGATAAACGAGGGTTGACTGTAACCATCGATTATCGACTGTATGGTTAAAAATTGTTTGAGGGGTTTTCAAATTTGAACTGTTCTTAGCCAGCTGTAACTGTAATTTTTTTCTAGCACTTGCTTCTAACCATTCCGGAATTGCATAGTCATGAAGCTGGCAGATATGAATACACGATATCAAATGGAAGTGGAGAAGGTGGATTTTTTAGTTTCACTTGCCCAAACTCTCAATCGACGACTAACTGATAATTTCAATTTCAGCAACGACTGGATTTTGGATCAATGTCACTGGCTTGCCATCCGCTCCTGAAGGTCCTATCAATATTGTCGGCATCACTGAACACCAAGCTACCGTCTCATGGAGACCTCCAGTGGTATGCATTCTACCTCTTTGTCGAACTATGCCCTCAACTTAATTTTTTTTCAGGATGATGGTGGCTCAAGAATCACCAACTATGTGCTAGAAAAACGTGACACCCAGCGTGAGGAATGGGTGGTGGTCGCCTCTGCTGTTCGTGAATTAAGCTTTATTGCTGCTGGTCTCTTCCCCCAACACGTAATTTTTACCTTATTGTAATTTTCACAGCCTTTTTACTACGGTCACATTTGCAGGAATACTTCTTCCGAGTGAGTGCTTGCAATGCCAATGGACAGGGTCCTCCTCTGCTCGCTGACGAGCCAATTATAGCTCGCATGCCATTCGACCCTCCATCAGTGCCTATAAATTCTGCTATTGTGGATGTGGGAGCGGAGCATGTGGTGCTCTCCTGGCAACGACCGGATAAGGATGGTGGTGGCCGAGTTAGAGGATATATGGTTGAGAAGAAAGAATCCAACACAGGTATACAGTCGACTATGAATTCGCAGTTAACTTTGATCTCACAGTTAACTTTGATCTCACAATTGACATTAATCTCACAGTTGACATCGATCTCACAGTTGACATCGATCTCACAGTTGACATCGATCTCACAGTTGACATAAGTATCAAAGTTAATTTTCACAGCTGTCTTTTTAGAATTTTGGCAAAAGTGCACTCAAGCCCCGTCTCCCAGCACTTCACTTAACGTCAACAACCTCATCGAAGGCAGGACCTACGACTTTAGGATCATGGCAGTCAATGATGCAGGCGACAGTGTGCCGGCTTTGATTGAAAAGTACGAGTTCAAGCCGGCCAGCAAAGGTGACAGTCCTGAAATAGTGTCTCCGTTGAAAGATCAATATGGCACTACAAATGGCTCAGTTAGTTTGGAATGTGAAATTAGTGGAACGCCCAAACCGGAGATCAGCTGGTTCCGAGGCAGCAAGGAACTGGGTAAGTGAATGTTCGACTGCAGCCCAATAATCAAGGAAAGTGTTATAGTGGACACCTCCAAGTGCACCCTTATCGACAAAGGAACCAAACAAGTGCTCATAATCAACAATCTGCATGCGGAAGACGAGGATGAGTACACCTGCCGAGCTACCAACCCACTTGGCTCAAAATCAACAAGGGCTCAACTCAAGCTGAGCTGTGAGTTACTTTTTCAGCTCGAAAAATGATCTTCCTAATCCTTGAGTCATCCATTTAATTTCAGCTAAACCAAGAGTGTTCCTGCCTCCTCGCTACAACTTGGGTGTAGATATTGAAAACTCAAGACCCCTAGAATTGAAGATCCCCTACAAAGCATATCCCGGTGGCACAGCCACATGGACCAGGAATGATGAGCCGGTTGAAAATGGCTCAAAATATTCCATTGTTACTGATGAAAAGTGAGATTTTTGACTTTGTCGGGGAGTATGAATTTCGCAAAAAATACGCAAATCGGTTGCAGAGTGGCCACACTGCGTATTTCCGATGCCCAGCGAGAGGACAGCGGAGAATACAAGGTGGTGGTGCAAAACAATGTTGGCTCCGATTCTGGCAGTGTACGTGTAAATGTGCTGGACAGGCCGGAGCCTCCGCGCTTCCCCAATACTGAGAATGTGCTGGACGAGGCGGCCATTTTGTCATGGAAACCACCAAATTTGGACGGAGGATCATTTGTCACTGGGTAATTTGGTGACCTTTATAATGAAAAAACTGAGAAATGAGTTTAAAAATTCAGCTATATCGTGGAGAAACGAGAAGCAGGAAGTGGTAAATGGGAGAGATGTGCCAAATCCAGGTTTACGTACATCACGGTGGAGGGCTTAAAGCCGGAACAAGCCTATGAATTCCGCATTAGCGCCGAGAATAAGCATGGTGGGTGGCAGATTACAGCATTAATTAATTACAGTCAAACCTAGATTTTACGGCTCCACCTAAAGTTTGTGCCCGGCTAGGGTCTATACTTTTTCTACCTTGGGTTTTGGTGTCGTTTGAAAGTTTTTTTTCAAAACACTTTTATCCAAAGTACAGGGTGTGTCGCCAAATTCCCCTGCCCATATTTTTTTGGTTTGACCTGATTTCGAAATTCTGTTTTTACAGATGGTCTTAGAATTTTGTAGCATCCATTAATATTCAAAAAAATTCTAGAAAAATTTTATTTTTCCCTTGGTACCCCCTGTTGTTCAAATATACCGATTTCTCAAGGGGTACCAAGGCAAATTGAAAATTTTTTCCGGATTTTTTTTGCAAAACAACGAATGCTACAAGATTATAAGATTATCTGTGAAAACAGAATTTCAAAATCAGGTGAAAACAAAAAGATATGTGCGTTTTGAATCAAGGGAATTTAGTGCCGCACCCTGTATCGTAAGCATTCTCTAAATTTTCCTAAATCTTTTAATTTTGCCATAAAAACCCGTAGAACTCAATTATTCGGACCCCTTATTGAAAATCAGGGGACGGGTAACCGTGATCCACGAGACAAAACGACCGGTATAATCAGAGCTGTCGCGATTTTGGACTATACCAACCGAAACAACTGGCAAGAAATCTGTGGGTTAAAAAAGTGTCGTACACTGGGTGGGAACGAACTTGAGATAGAGGTCATTAAGTCCAGGCTTGACTGCATGAGGTAAAAGTACCAAATCTGTAAAATTTGCAGGCGTGAGCGAACCGTCTGCGACCACATCTCCGGTCACCATCCCTAAGTCCAGGTCAAGGCGTCCCAATTACGATGGTAAGTCTGAACTTTAGTTTTTTTTCTTTTATCTCAAACCTAGCACAGCCGTCTTTACTTACCCAACCACTTTCTTTTCCAATTTTTTAAAAAGAAACATCCTTTAACTTTTCCATTTATATTTCTAGAATCCTTCGGCTACTGTTGAGTGACTGGCGATTGACATATATTTTTCATTATTTTTTCATGACCCACTTAAAAAATTTGATATTGATGGCCTAGACCAGACATTTGCCCTTATTTATTTGGTTTGGACGCCATAAAAGAAGAGCAGCCAATTACCCTAATTTTATATTGTTTCTGGTTTGTGCTCAGGAGCAGGATAACATACCGTATTTCCTCTAATAGAGCCCCCGCGGCTTTATTTTTTGGATGCCCGAAAATCGGAAAATTTAGAATTCGATCTCGAGATTTTTGGGTGCTCAACTAAAATCTGAAAAGTGCAATCGGTAGAGCTCGTGGGAGTTAAGAAAACGCGTAATACAACTTTGCAAAAAATTGACTCTGGGCAGAGATATAGGTCCTCAAAGTTAGGGGGGGGCTCTATTAGAGGGGGGGCTCTATTAGAGGAAATACGGTAGGCTAGACTAGGATGGCTGGTAAAGTAAAAAATCACGCACCTCAAGCAGGAAGGAAAAGAGGGTGCGCAACTATTTTATCTTGACTTGAGCGTTTTTGCAATTGCGACACTTACAAATTGGGTTGGCAAAGGTAATATTAAAACGACTTGCCGACTAGTTGCTGGGTTTGTGAGCACTTTTTCAACAGGCTGTAAAATCTTCACTTTTGGCATTTCAGAATTTTTTTTGGAACTGTTTTTTAGATTTCGCCGTTCTGCGTAAAATAGTTCAAAAAAAATTCTGAAATGCCAAAAATGAAGATTTTACAGTCTGTTGAAAAAGTGATGTCAAACCCAGCAACAAGTCGACAAGTCGTTTTAAGACTACCCTAGCTTCGCTAAGCTGACATGTTAGTTCAGTTATGAAAGCACTGCTCGACTGTACACAAATTTTGGACTCCACCGGTGTCAATCACCACAGCCAATCATCAGTTTCTGTCACTTAATTGTTAGTCGAAGCTTACCTTTTTCCAAAAAACAACTTTCCTGGGACAATTCACTAAAAAACAAAGCGGCTGTGATGAGAAATTTTCTTTTTCAATTTTCAACTTCTTCTAATTTGCAGGTGGAAAATGAGTGATTGCCCAGAAATCAGGAACCCAACTATCTCTCCTCTCTCTCTCCTAACCAAACTTTCCATGCAGCTTCTCTGTTTTTTGGTGCATTTCCTAGAAGATACAAACACACACACACCCTAAATAAACTCTGTTTTTCTACTACTTGCCGACTGGCAGAACTGGCAGCCAGACATTTTTTATTTATTGTAGAAAATGTCATGCTGGGAAATGTTTTGTTAACACACTTTTTGAGGAAGGAGCTAGGAGCTAATTTTTCGGCTCTACCATGTTATAGCCAAAAATGGTTTTAGCTTTCTCCGGTTCTAGGCAAAAATTCTAGCACGGTTTCAGCCTTTTATTTTTAATTTGTTTATGATACAATGCCTTGGGCTCTCCCTCTAATACTACCGTATATTCTCTAATAAAGGCCCCCTCTCTAATAAATGCCCCCATCCATGACCCATATCTCAACCCAGAAAAATAATTTCACAAATCTGTTTTTTGCGTTTTCTTAGTTAGCACGAGTTTACCTAATTTCACTTTCCAGATTTTGCCCCGGGGCCTTTATTTTTCAACTCTAAAAAGGTTGGGAAAAAAATGAATTCGATTTTGAGATTTTCGGGTGCTCAACCAAAATCTGGAAAGTGAAATTAGGTAAACTCGTGCTAACTAAGAAAACGCAAAAAACAGATTTGCGAAATTATTTTTCTGGGTTGAGATGTAGGTCATTGAGGACGGCATTTATTAGAGGGGGGGGTCTTTAATAGAAAATATACGGTATACAGGGGTGGGCAAAAGATCAGATCAGATCAGATCAGATCGATCAGATCAGATCAGATCGAGATCAGATCGATCTGATCTGATCTGATCTGATCGATCTGATCTGATCTGATCTGATCTTTGGCGATCTGATCTGATCTCGATCTCGATCTGATCTGATCTGATCTTTTCCAACCCCTGACGGTATATAGGAAATAAAAAAATTGAAAATGAAAGGCTAAAACCGAGCTAAGATTTTTGGCTAGAACCGGATAAAGCTATAACTATTTTTGACTATAACATGGGAGAGCCAATTTTTCACGGCTGATTTGTTTTGGCTATATTTTTATTGGTCTAAAAAATTAGCATGATACCTCTTCAAACAGAAGGTTAAAAAACATTCTCCGTGCGATGTTTTCCACTACTAGGAAAAATGAGGGGTTGCCGGTAATTGTGAACCCTAATAGAGGGATACTACCACAACACTATCACTACTATTGTTCCGGTGAGCAGGGCGATACTCTTTTGTGTCTAGATTCTCAACCTTTGACTTGATAAAAGTAGAAAATTTATTATTATTTTTAGAATTTATAGCAAAAGAGTATCGCTTTGTAAATTCCGAAGTTGTGTGTCCTGAATTTCTGTTTTTTTTGTTTGGTAAATGTAAAATAAAAGATATTATAATTTATGTGTTCGCTTCTTTTTTCTATCTCCCTACCTAATGACTAGGGTTGTCGAATAGTCGATTCGATTAGTCGTTCGATATTCGAAAAAATTACAATAGTCGATCAGTCGAAATTCTCGAATAGTCGATTCGATTAGTCGTTCGATATTTGAAAAAATTCCAATTTTTTCCACGCTTTCCCACCATGTTTTATATTGGGTTGATTGATAATTAATGCGGATTTTTTATTGTAACTTTATTCGACAACAAAACATTTGAAGGCATAATCATAACATTTCTAAAGGATCACTCTGGGGCATATTCGCCATCAACATCAATAACAGCTTCCCATTTACTTGGCAGTTAATTCCAGCGAGCATTCTTTAAAGAAGCGAGCATTCTTGGATGCAATCCACGCTTTGAGATCAACAACAAGTTCGTCCAAATCCTCGAAGACCTTCCCCGCTAGCCAATTCTTTAGAGAGTGGTTGACGTGGTAGTCTTCTATTGGTGAATATGGAGGATGTTCGAGCAAATCCCAGCCTTAAACCATCGCTTGAACCATCTTTCCACCTGACTTTGACTGATCGCCTCTTCGCCAAAGAGTTCGACAATATCGCGAAAAGACTGCGCTGCCCTCCATCTTTTCTCGAAGTGGTAGAGCATGATATGGCGAATGTGAAGGTGGTTTCCGACGCGCATTCTTCTTAACTAAAAGCGAGGGCATACTTTAAAACAAAAAAGCAAATTTAAAGAAAAAATAGATCAAAAGAATCATAAGGCAACAAAAATCCGATAAAATCCGAAAAATCCAAATATGAAAATTGCAGTATAAGGATGGAACGACTAGAAAAACGAACTACGAACACAAATAGAATTACGTCCCGCCCTAATGTACCACATACATCCAAACAAATTTATTCAACAAACGAACCGAGGAACAATCAAGCATCCGCATCCAACAAAATATTAACAATTTCACTAGGCTCTCCTGCATTGTTTTTGATCGCCATCTTTATAATTCGATCCGCCAAATTAGCCTTGATAGTGAGGAGGTTAGCCGCTGTTTGCTTTGCCAAACGAGACCTGAGAGAATTGGCGAAGAGCAAACTAGCTTTGGAAAAGCACCTTACAGACGCCACGCTCGAGAGAGAAATCGCCAAATATTTGCGCGAGCTAGAAAGCCCTTTTGCACGAATTCCACACGTCACTTGGCATACCTAAAAGATCGAAGAACATGATGCAATAAGCACAATGTAGTGCAGCGAAAAATGAAAACCAAACGAATGAATAAGTCAAGATCAGTAGCCAAAATTATTCTCAAATTGTCGTTAGTCGAAATTAGCTTCGAATAGTCGTTAGTCGAAATACAGGGTGGCGCAACGTAAACTGGTGAATGAATTTTTGCCATAACTTTTTTATTTTCAAAGATTTTGACGAAATCTTTTTTTTTAAAAGAAAGCTGAATAGATGAGAAAGCGAATGATACCAAACATGCTTATTTTTGTTGCGGTCAACAAGCAGGATTATCGCTATTGGTCTCAAGAGAATCCACACTGGTATAGAGAAGAGCCACTTCATTCGCCGCGTGTCACTGTCTGGGCTGCTATTGGTCGCCGAGAAGTCGTTGGTCCATTCTTCTTCGAGCAAAATGTCAATGGTGCTAACTACCTGCAAATGCTTCAACAAGAGTTTCTTCCATTAGTCAGAGGCGAGTGATTTTTGGTGTTTTGATTTGTTGTTTTGACTTCTGCATTAAGGTGTTCAAAATTTGGTGTTCATGCAAGACGGGGCTCCTCCACACTGGGAATTGGCAGTTCGTAATTGGCTAGATGAGAATTACAAGCTTCGATGGATGGGCCGAGGGACTCCGACTTCTCCTGCTCCTTTCGCGTGGCCACCGTATTCGCCTGATTTGACGCCATGTGACTTCTTTCTTTGGGGATGGATCAAGAGCCAAGTCTATACAACGCCGATCGCCAGCATAGCCGAGCTTAGAACAAGAATTGAGAGCGCCTTCGCAAGTCTTCCACAGGAAATGGTCAATAAAGCAATCAGCGCCTACCAAACACGTCTCGAATACTGCCTTGAAGTGAATGGAAAGTCTGTCGAAGAAGAATATTAAGTGAAATCGTTGTTATTTTTGTCTGATGTTGTTGAGTGTGTTCAAATGAAGTTTTTTACCGCAAGTTTGGTATCATTCGCTTTCTCATCTATTCAGCTTTCTTTAAAAAAAAAGATCTCGTCAAAATCTTTGAAAAAAAGTTATGGCAAAAATTCATTCACCAGTTTACGTTGCGCCACCCTGTAATTATTCGAAATTATTTTCGAATACAGTCAAACCTCGGTTATCCGGCACCCCTGGGGACCGGCCTCAGGGTGTCGGATAAACGAGGTGCCGGATAACTGGAATGTCAGTTGACAGAGAATAAGCCAATCTCAGCCAAAGAAGTATTTTTGAAGTATATTTAAGGTGCCGGATAACCGAGGGTGCCGGATAACCGACGTTTGACTGTAGTTCAATAGTCGGAAATCGACTAATTAGTCGAAATTTTTCGACTAATCGACTAAATTAGTCGAAAGCGACTATTCGATTCGACAACCCTACTAATGACAAATTTATCACAATAAAAAGAATTTTTTTTTAAAATTTTTTTGCCACATTTTTCTCCTATTTCCTATAAATGATTGATAAGAAAAATTATTGTACAACTTAATAAATAAAATCACCCGAATTTTAGTCGATGACACTGGAAAAATTGTGCGAGGCAGAGGCAAGGCTGTGGAAAATTACGATGCTTTTGGTTATTTTCTTTTTTTCTCCAGCGAAAATCGATTTTTAACAAGTGTATGTTCAAGTGATTGATGTGTGGCAGCAGTGTCCACCCCAACCAGTCCAACTTAAGAATGAGTCTGTCTACGAAAAATACGAGGTTTTTGAGGAAATCGGCACGTAAGACATTTTTTTTTCAGCTTTTCAAAATTTTTAAGCCATAGTGACCAAAAAAACTATCAAAATTTTCAAGAATTGAAACATGGTGAAAAAATATTTGGTGCTCACAACAACAAAAAAAAAACTCGTCAAAGTATTAAAAAACAAAAAATGGGCATACAGTCGAACCTCGTCTTAACGAAACCTCTGGGGACCGGACAAGAGTTTTGTTAAGTTGGAGGTTTCGTTAAGACGAAGTACAGGGTGGCGCAATTTCGTCTCCCAAGTTGTTTTTGGCCGTAACTTTTAAAATTCGCGGTATTTTTTTTATTCGAAAGATGAGACGTTAGGAAAGCTAATGAAATCAAACTTGCTCATAACACTTTATTGATAACACCCAGAAATTGACAAAAGAAGACAATGAATAATTTTAATAAATTATTCAGTATTCTCAATCACAAGCACAAATTTCAAATCTTGTACGACTGGAATGAACTCCTGTTGAAGCATTTGAAGGTAGTTGACTGCGCCCACATTCTCCTCAAAAAAAATTCGCCCGACGACGCCTTGTTTGCCAATAGCTGCCCAACCGGTAACACGTGGAGAGTGAAGAAACTCCACCCTGAACCAATGAGGATTTTCTTGTAAACAATAGCGCCAGTTTTGATGATTCGAATTTTATAAGCAAGTTTGATGTCATTAGCTTTCCTAAAAAAAATCTCGGCAAAATACCGCGAATTTAAAAAGTTACGGCGAAAAACAACTTGGGAGACAAAATTGCGCCACCCTGTATTGTAAAGTCGGGAATTTGCGAACAATTTTTTCGAAAAGTTTCTTTAAGACGAGATCTGACTGTATTTAGTTAACTGTGTTAATTGTGGTAACTTAACTGTGGTAACTTAACTGTGGTTACTTAACTGTGGTAACTTAACTGTGGTAACTTAACTGTGGTAACTTAACTGTGGTAACTTAACTGTGGTAACTTAACTGTGGTAACTTAACTGTGGTAACTTAACTGTGGTAACTTAACTGTGGTAACTTAACTGTGGTAACTTAACTGTGGTAACTTAACTGTGGTAACTTAACTGTGGTAACTTAACTGTGGTAACTTAACTGTGGTAACTTAACTGTGGTAACTTAACTGTGGTAACTTAACTGTGGTAACTTAACTGTGGTAACTTAACTGTGGTAACTTAACTGTGGTAACTTAACTGTGGTAACTTAACTGTGGTAACTTAACTGTGGTAACTTAACTGTGTTATGTTAATATGTCATGTTAACTATGTAAATCATGTTTTTGAGGTAAATACGCGTGTATAAGAACAGCATAAATATAAGCATGAGCGAAAGCACCAATTCATCCACACTAAGGACGCCAAGCATTGTCGCCTCAGAGTCCATTTCACGAAGCTGTTCCAGTTCCGAACAAGCGTATCAAAACCCATCCATGGCTTTATCATCGTCAGCGCCTTCTTGTTCCACGTCTGAGCGCAGCTTAACCAGATTCACGTACACACGACAAGCAATAAAAAGGCTTAGTTTTCATCGCCACCGTTTTATTGGGGAGCGATTGTCAAAACAAGCGCGTCTCAGTGAGATTAAGTATGACGCAACAATGCTTGACTTTCTTGGTATAGCTGAATTGTTGGTTAAGTGTATGTTTACATTTATGCTGTTACCGTACTCCCTCTATTAAAAGCCCTCTCCGAAATCCGGAACTTTTAAATTTATTCTTCGCCTTTTTGACGCATTTTTCGGTTTTGGTCCCACTCATGTTATATGCCAAAATGTAGCTGGGAATCTGGGCTACATTTCGGTATGACACATAAGCAAAAGCCGATAAAAAATTGATTAAAAGTGCAAAGAATAAATTTAAAAAATTCCGGATTTCGGAGAGGGCTTCTATTACAGGAAATACGGTAGTACTAATTAGGTAGTATACACGCGTATTCACTTCAAAAATGGTGCTCTTTTGCTTGCTGAAATCGTACAGGATGTTTCGAGAGCCGAAGGCACCGGTGAAACAAAAGCCCCGACTTAAAGGGGCATGCCCACGCTAATAAGAGGTGGTGCCCGGGAATTCAAATTTTTTTCCCAATCATTGAACTTCTGTACGGATTTTTCAACTTGGTTTCTAACAAAACAAGGCCTAGAATTTAATTCTAGGTGTGGTTTTGTCGAAAATCAAGTTCAAAAATCCGTACAGAAGTTCGATGATTAGGAAAAAAATTTTAATTGGCGGGGACCACCTCTTATTAGGGTGCCCCTTTAACGAAACTCTTGTCCGGTCCTCAGATGTTTCGTTAAGACGAGGTTTGACTTACCTTTATTTTGTCACAAATTTTGCCGAAACCACAGGGTTGACCGTGCAATTTCAGAAAAAAAGTTTCCAACAATGGCCTACTTTTTTTCCTACGGTGTTTCTACCGTATTTATTCTAATTAGAGGCCAGTCTCTCTAATAGAAGGTCACCCCTTAGGGCCAAAACTGGGGGAGTTAACATGTTTTATTGCATCTTTAACACAAAAGTTCAAAATTTTTTTCGAAGGTTGAAAAATAGAAGGTCATGGCCTTCTATTAGAATAAATACGGTACTATGATTTGAGCATCTATTGCAAATAATTGACTTTAGGCCAGGGCTCGGATCTCAAAATTTTCTAAATAAGGACATTTTAGCATATCTTGGCGAAATATGCAATTTTATCCAGCGCTTATTGCTCTTTTGGATATAAAAAATAAGATTTTGACGTATAATTCTAATAATAAGATTTAGAGTCCCAAAAAAGGACAAATCTTATTAATAAGGACGGATCCGAGCCCTGCTTTAGGCACTAAAATGACCCAAACTTTAAAATGTTACTTTGGTCCCCAAGGCATTTTTTTGGAAAATGCTTTAACCCTACAAAAAGTTTTAGACTGGTATTGAAAAAAAATCGGAAACTGCATGGTCCCCCCTGTGGTTTTAGCAAAATTTGCGGAATTTAATGGAGACTATTTGCGGCAAAATTAAAATTTGCAAAACAAATATGGCGAAAATAAATTGGGCTAAAGAAATTCAAATCACCCTGTATATTCAGAGGTGCTTTCGGTGTAGTGCACAGATGCGTGGAAAAAGCTACTGGAAATGTGTTCGCCGTCAAGTTCGTCACTACCAACAACGAAAAAGACAAGGAGATGGTGCGAAAAGAAATTAATACGATGTCTGAACTAAGACACCCTACTCTCATCAATCTGCATGATGCTTTTGAGGGTGAAAATGAGATGGTCATGGTCTATGAATTGTATGTAATAAATTAGAAACTAAATTACAGCCTATTTTTTTTCTTTTTCAGCATGTCCGGAGGAGAGCTGTTTGAAAAAGTGTCGGATGAGAAGAATCGAATGTCGGAGGGGGAAGCCATTGAATATATCCATCAAGTGTGCAAGGCACTCAGTCATATGCATGAAATGAGCTATGTAAGTGCTCGCGCAAAAACGCTGTTTTGTCGCCGTATGAAAATTAATACGTCGACCTAATTGTGTCGACTCGAGCTGTCATAACTGTGCTGGGGATATTATACGCTTGGCCACTCTGACCACTTTATAGCCAACATAAAGCAAAAAAAATTTTAAGATGCAATGGGTTACAAAGTTATCACTCCAAAAACATGTCGGAAAGTGTAGGGTTGGCAAGGATAGTCCTAAAACGACTTGCCGACTAGTTGCTGGGTTTGAGAGCACTTTTTCAACAGGCTGTAAAATCTTCATTTTTGGCGTTTCAGAATTTTTTTGAACTATGATACGCAGAACGGTGAAATCTAAAAAAACAGTTCAAAAAAAAATTCTGAAATGCCAAAAATGAAGATTTTACAGCCTCTTGAAAAAGTGCTCACAAACCCAGCAACTAGTCGGCAAGTCGTTTTGAAACTACCCTTGCCAAACGTAGCAATGAGGTTGGTTGTTTGTGATATAGCGGGGAAAACGAAATGTAAGAGGGTAATAATTTTAAGTTTGTAATCTATCATCATTTTAATATTGACTATATTTATAATGTCTCCAATTTGGACAGAGTGGTCAGCACAAGACTTAGCCAACATGGTTAGACAGGTATCCTGGTCAACAGGTTGCAACGTAACTTCTGCCGGGAAGTGTCTCAAAATATACCATTTTGAAGTTGAGATTATTATATTCCCAGATTATCTTACCCTTTTTCCAAAAACGTGCTTTCCGACGGCTCTACACATATTCTTCAACTACCATTTGTTCAACCGGGCTACTCTTCAACCGCACTGTGTTTTACTTTTTGAAGTTTTCGTCCATTTTTTCGTTCGACGTCAAGCATGTTATACGTCATTCAAAAGCTAAAATCGTGTTTTTCGGGCCCATTTTCACGGCCCATGTATTCAAGAAGTTGAAATCTTCTGCCTAAAGCTTGCAAGAAGTTAGTCCTGAATGTTAGCTTTCGAATGACTTATAACTTGCTTGAGGTCGAACAAAAAAGATTGACAAAAGCCCCAAAAAGTTAACCCCTGTGCGGTTGAAAATTAGTCCGGTTGAAGAATCGGTAGTTGAAGAATATGTGTAGAGTCTTTCCGACAGCTGAACCGCGGCGCATAAATGTAAAATGACCATTTTGTGGTCAGCCTTATATAGTTAAATTTAAATTTTGAAACTCATCAGACAACTTTTTGTTATAAATATAGAATATCTGGAACATTACGCACAGAACGGCAAAATGTATAAAGAACAGTTAAAAAAATTTCTGAAATGACCAAAATGGAGGATCTGGGGGATGTTGAAAAAGTGCTCACAAACCCAGCAACTAGTCGGCAAGTCTTTTTAATACTGCCCTTGCCAACCCTTAGAAGCAGTACAAGAGTGAGTTAATTGCCAAAGTAAAAGGGACGTGGTGTCGCAGCTTCGGTATTCTCATAAAATCAGCAGATTTCCATGATGGGTCTTCTTGAGAAAAAAATTTGTAAAGATTTTGAGCGATAGCGCCTAATAATTAGTGGTAGAGAATGGGTAAACCCATTGTGACATCGATCACACAAAGGTAGTACAGTCAACCCTCGATTTAACGGCCCCCCGATTTAACGGCCCCTCGATTTAACGGCCCCTTCGATTTAACGGCCACCCACGGCCGGTCCCGTCTGTGAAAGTATGCCCTCGATTTAACGGCCCCACCGATCTAACGGCCCCCTAGGGCCTGTTAAGTGTGCGCATGACGAATTTACATTATGTATTAAGGAATTAGACACAGGACCAGGCGCTGGCGAAGATGATGATTTCGAGAAAGAACAATCGGGCGCTGGCAAACGTGGAATGGACGAAGCCGTGGAGGAAATGCTTGATGTTTGGCTTGATATGGAGAGGCTGGAAGGAGTTGAGGCTACCATGGATGATTTCTTAAACGTCGACGAATTGGTGGAAATATGTATGTTAGTTAAGAAAAATGTTTCTCAACCTTATTATTCATGTTGTAGGTGGTGCTCTCACGCTCGATGAAATCGTTAAAGAAGTTTCGGCAACTAATGAAGGAGGCACTGGCGACGTCAATGAAAGTGAAGCCATGGATATCGAAGAAATCGAGCCAGAGCAGCTTTCAATTAGTCGTCATGAAGCTCAGCAGCATTTCCAGTTTGTCCGCCAATATCTAGAAGAGAACTCCGCGGATCCTGCTATACTTCTATACTTGACGACTACTTTTACGTGGAGAGAAAAAAAGAAGCAAAAACATCCAGAAATCACCAATTTTTTCTCGTCTAACCATTGATACATTGTTAACTAAGTTAAATTGCTATTGTTGTTTAAAAGAAACATACCGTATTCTCTCTATTAGTTCCACACTCTCTATTAAACCCACACCCCCAACTTTGAGGACCTGTATCTCATCTCAGAGAAAAAAATTCAACAAAGCTGTTTATTGCATTGTCTTAACTCCCACAAGCTCTACCGATTCTGTTTTTTGGATTTTGGATTTTCACCCAAAAATCTCGAGATCGACCCCAAATTTTTCCGATTTTCGGACGATTGAAAAATAATCCCACATGTGGAACTAATAGAGAGAATACGGTACTTCTTGCTTGATTTTGACCTGTTTGCAATGAACCCTCGATTTAACGGCCCCTTTGGGCACTTTTGGTTCAAGAAACTCGATTTAACGGCCCCCCGATTTAACGGCCCCTCGATTTAACGGCCCCCCACGGCCGGTCCCAAGGGGGGCCGTTAAAACGAGGGGTTGACTGTACGACTTACAGTTATGAAACGATGAAGCAATCTGCTTTTAGGTGCATTTGGATTTGAAGCCTGAAAACATTATGTTCACCACTCGCAAAAGCAGCCGACTAAAGCTGATCGACTTTGGACTGACCACCAAGTTGGATCCCAAAGAGCCTGTCAAAGTCACTACAGGTGTTCAATGCCCACTACTATGCCGAAAATTACATTTTTATTCAGGAACTGCTGAATTTGCTGCCCCAGAAATTGTTCTAGGGACCAATGTCGGGTTCTATACAGGTATAAAAAAAACAAGAAAAAGTTCACAAATATTTTTCACAAAAAAAAAGAAAATAAAGAGTTTTAATTTTTTTTAAAGCATGTAAAACAAAAAATTAAATTTTTCAAAAAAACAGCTTGGGGGACCAAGGCAAACTAGAGCATGTACAGGGTGACACAAAATCACTGCCCCATTTTTCGAAAAACTTTATTTCTAAATGTTAAGTAAAATTTGTGGTCGCATTTCATTTTTATCGTTGTTTTTAGTGAAAAGTGGCTGCATTGTTAATTGAATTTTTTGTTTTTCTTCTAGGCAGCCAGGTAGCTTAACAACGCTCATCTATTTTCCTGGGAAAATCGATGTGGCAGGAAGCTCTACGCAAATTTTTCAATAATAGTGCAGTAATTTTGTGTCACTCTGTAGACTAAAATTGAGGAAGGGTCTACACCGAAATTTAGCTGTCCATAATATTAGGTTGTGTCATAAGTTCTGTCGTTTTCCAGTCAAAGTTTCAAACACAGCCCAAAACAAGTTTTTATTCGAAACAAAGTATAACAATTAATAAACAAAATAATCTCCTTCGAATTCTACGACTTTTTCCGTTCTTTTAAGCGAGAGATCCCCTTGACGTAAAATCCAGCCGGCTTGGAAGAGAAGAAACGATCGATATTTTCTGAAATTTCTTGAACTGTTGCGTATGGTTTTCCCCGGAGAAAGTGCTGAAGCGAACGAAAGAGATGATTATCAGACGGTGCAAGGTCAGGCGAATACGGCGGATGAGGCAAAACTTCCCATTCAAGATCGAGAGCTTTAAAAATGATGAACATAAACTTTTGAAATTGCGCTAGAATACGACAGGGGGGACCAAGCCAAAAACGACAGAACTTTTGACACAACCTAATACCTAATTTACATCCCTAACCCAGCATCACATTTAGATATGTGGTCGGTGGGAGTGCTCAGTTATATTTTACTTTCGGGTCTATCCCCATTTGGTGGTGAAAACGATGATGAGACTCTGAAAAATGTGAAAGCGTGTGATTGGAACATGGATGACCCATCTTTCAATGACATATCCTCAAGTGCCAAAGACTTTATTCGAAAATTGTTGGTGATGGAGCCGAATAGTAGGATGGATGCTACTGCTGCTCTTGGACACCCTTGGTTGGCTGATCGTTTCCAGGAAGAGACAAAACAAATTCCTAGCAATAGATACTTCTCTGTCAGGGATTCCATAAGGAGCAGATATGTAAGTGGTTTTTGAGGGAAAAGGATTAACCGCAAGCAAGATATGAACAAGGCTGTAGCTAATTTTTGCTTTTCTGCCGGAACTATTATAGTTCCGATCACACCAAATCAACCACCCCCCAAACTCGGATTTTTTGAAAAGTGACTCAAAATCACCTCTTGAGCTTATTTTTTTGCTCAACACGGTAAAAGAAGCATTTCTAAACAGTTTCTGATAAAAAAAATAGATTTTGTCAAAAAAATTTGCCTTCCGCCCTTCAGGTATATATGATCTTTTTAGTATATTTCAGGGTCATTTTTGGGTAATTTATCACATTTTTCTTGCTGGAGCTTGGCAAATAAAGACTCTCTGAATGCATTTATGATCAAGAGTACTTCTTAAAATCATGTCTAAGTTAAGTGAGTGCGCGCATCTCTAACCCACTAAGCCCCCTGCGTCTCTTAGGGGTTTTTTTTTGTCTGGTCCCGATAACATGGCACTTTTTGAGAAATACTCTGTCCAGAGTCTGGGTCCTGATGGCAAAATTTTTATTTTTTCAGAAAAATTCAGCAAAAGCAAAATGCACGGGACCAGCCGGCCGAACGCGGTCACTCAAAAACCCTCAAAATTGTTAATTGTTTTATGAAATATGAGCGTGCTTCACCAATGCGAATCTTTTTCGCAAAAAAGCAATTTTTGAAAAAAAAGGTTCAAAACATGGAAGATACACCAATATAAGGTTGGCAAGGGTAGTATTAAAACGACTTGCCGACTAGTTGCTGGGTTTGACATCACTTTTTCAACAGGCTTTAAAATCTTCATTTTTGGAATTTCAGAATTTTTTTTATCTGTTTTTTAGATTTTGCCGTTCTGCGTAAAATAGTTCAAAAAAAAATTCTGAAATGCCTAAAATGAAGATTTTACAGCCGGTTGAAAAAGTGATGTCAAACCCAGCAACTAGTCGGCAAGTCGTTTTAACACTACCCTTGCCAACCCTTTTATGCCGTTAAGAGAAAAATTTTTCGACCTGTTACGAAAGTGCTTGGTGTGGCCTTATGGTTTCCGGTCAAAAATCTGTGACGAAAATGAGTGGAGGCCCTCCCGCAGTGCAATTTCAATCCTCAACCATGGCGAAGTGTTTCTTGAATTTTTTTATCGAAATAGCTTTGAGATTTTTTTGCAAGTTTGGTGTCATATTGAAGCTGAGATCCAGGGCTATCGTTTGACACCAAACTTGCAGAGGGCGAAAATAAAAATTATGGATAAAAGTATGATCTTGACATGACCCTCAATCGTCAATTTTGAGGATCATGTTGAGGATAAACGCACTATTATCCATAATTTTTATTTTCGCCCTCTGCAAGTTTGGTGTCAAACGATAGCCCTGGATCTCAGCTTCAATATGACACCAAACTTGCAAAAAAATCTCAAAGCTATTTCGATAAAAAAATTCAAGAAACACTTCGCCATGGTTGAGGATTGAAATTGCACTGCGGGAGGGCCTCCACTCATTTTCGTCACAGATTTTTGACCGGAAACCATAAGGCCACACCAAGCACTTTCGTAACAGGTCGAAAAATTTTTCTCTTAACGGCATAAAAGGGTTGGCAAGGGTAGTGTTAAAACGACTTGCCGACTAGTTGCTGGGTTTGACATCACTTTTTCAACAGGCTTTAAAATCTTCATTTTTGGAATTTCAGAATTTTTTTTATCTGTTTTTTAGATTTTGCCGTTCTGCGTAAAATAGTTCAAAAAAAAATTCTGAAATGCCTAAAATGAAGATTTTACAGCCGGTTGAAAAAGTGATGTCAAACCCAGCAACTAGTCGGCAAGTCGTTTTAACACTACCCTTGCCAACCCTTTTATGCCGTTAAGAGAAAAAATTTTTCGACCTGTTTCAAAAGTGCTTGGTGTGGCCTTATGGTTTCTGGTCAAAAATCTGTGACGAAAATGAGTGGAGGCCCTCCCGCAGTGCAATTTCAATCCTCAACCATGGCGAAGTGTTTCTTGAATTTTTTTATCGAAGTAGCTTTGAGATTTTTTTGCAAGTTTGGTGTCATATTGAAGCTGAGATCCAGGGCTATCGTTTGACACCAAACTTGCAGAGACGAAAATAAAAATTATGGATAAAAGTATGATCTTGACATGACCCTCAATCGTCAATTTTGAGGATCATGTTGAGGATAAACGCACTATTATCCATAATTTTTATTTTCGCCCTCTGCAAGTTTGGTGTCAAACGATAGCCCTGGATCTCAGCTTCAATATGACACCAAACTTGCAAAAAAATCTCAAAGCTATTTCGATAAAAAAATTCAAGAAACACTTCGCCATGGTTGAGGATGTATTGTGAAACAGGCCTGAATCTGTGACAAAAAAGTTTTGCTCATGCAATTATTAATACTGTGAACTAGTCTATTATAAAAATTTTTAAATTTTGCAGGATGCTTGGCCGGAGCCACATCCTCCTATTGGCCGTGTGGCTCAGTACAGCGCCATGAAAAAGCTAAGACCCACAGAGTATGGCATCCATGAGTCTTCTTTTGATACGTATTTTTTTCTTCTGCCCACCCTTTTTGGTTGTTCAATATTTATTCTGCAGAAATGATGCACTGCCCCGATTTGTTGTCCGACCGTGTGGACCGAGTAGATGTGGAGAGGGCGAAAGTGCCTCCTTTTTCTGCAAAGTGCTCTCGCCCACCCTGCCAATTGTGAGTTGGATCAAGGATGGTGAGGAGGTGAGGCAGAGTGTCAAGTACTCCAAAAACAACAATAATAATGACTATGCTCTGACCATCAACAATGTCAAAATGGAGGACAGGGGTCAGTATACCGTCAAAGCTGAGAATTATTATGGAGTTAAAGAAGAGGTCTTCTATTTTGATGTGATCAGTAAGTTGTTGTTGTTTTTTTGGAAAGACATTTAAGTTTGATGTATGCTCACATTTCCGATAAATTTTTATATTCCTAGTACTGATACCGGGTGCTTCAAAAGCACTCCTTGATGCTTTTTAAAAGAGCTGGTTATGCATTAAATATATTTTAAAAAATTATTCCCAATTCTAAACCAATCTTCTAAATCCAGCGATATAAAAGTATACAGTCGCCTCTCGATATAACGAACCCCCAAAAAGTTTGCTCCCGCCTAGGGTCTGACACTTTTTGAAGTCTTTAGCCAGTTGTCTTTGGCTGGTCTAGTCCAAAACATCGCAAGGTTTCTGATTTTACCAGTCGATTCTGAAAATCGCAATAGTTTTGCCGAAAAGACCCGCGCCTCTCGATACAACGAACACTTATTTTCAAAAAGGTGTTCGTTGTATCGAGGCGTGGGTCTTTTCGGCAAAACTATTGCGATTTTCAGAATCGACTGGTAAAATCGGAATCCTTGCGATGTTTTGGGCTAGACCAGCCAAAGACAACTGGCCAAAGACTTCAAAAATCGGGCTAAAAAAAGTGTCAGACCCTAGGTGGGAACGAACTTTTCGGGGGTTCCTTATATCGAGAGTTGACTGTATTGGGAATATTTTTTTTTAAGATTTGATGCCTAACCAGCTCCTTTAAAAAGCATCAAGGAGATTTGAAGCACCTGGTACTGCTTTAAGAGCTGATTAGGCAGAACTTTTTTATAACACACCCACGGCCTTTGAAAACGCACAAAAAGGTGCATTTCGGAGGTTTTAGACGTGTTTGCGTGGAGCAGTGGGTAAAGCTTTCCGTCACACCATTTTACATATCAGAAAGGGCTATTTTCCTGGAAGTCACAAGTTCAACCCCACCTGCCGACACCTTCAATTTTTTTATAAATTTTTTTATCATAAGCTCATTCAACGTAAAATAGAAAAGTAGACTAAGGTCATAAATATGAGATTTCTTATAAAATTTTGAGTACAAGTGTAACAAAAGCACAAACTTTACGTCAAATACAGTCGAACCTGGCTAACGCGTCACTCCAGTAACACGTCACCCCCGCTAACCCGTCACTTCAAAAAAATTTGGTTGGCCGAGAAAGAAATTCCGTTAATCTTACCCCCATTAACCCGTCACTCCAGTAACACGTCACTTCAAAAAAATGTTGTTGGCCGAGAAAGAAATTCCGTTAATCTTACCCCCATTAACCCGTCACTCCAGTAACACGTCACTTCAAAAAAATGTTGTTGGCCGAGAAAGAAATTCCGCTAATCTTACCCCCATTAACCCGTCACCTCGGTAACTCGTTACCCCTGTTAGCCCGTCGCCCTCCCTCCACAATCAACAAAGAAAATTACCCTTGATAAGCCGTCACCTAGCATATTGCGGAAAAGTTTTCAAATTTCCGCCAATTTTTTTTAACCTTTCGTGTTTCATCACAGCGACGCCTTGGATGAGGTCTTTTATCAAGAGCAAAGGAAGTCGCAGAAGCAAAGTAGGATCAAGGACTTCTTCCCTACTGTTTAGCGTCTGATTCGGGTGGTCGAATTGTTAGTTGCTCGAATAAACGATTCTTATCGATACTTGCTCTTTGTAATCCTACACCGTCGGTAAAGTATAACTCATACTCCGGGTCTATATGTAATAATAAAAAAGGTTTATTAAACGCTATTTAACTACTTATTTTAATACAATATAACCGGGTAAAATACAAAAGCAGATTCGCCACACAAGCCGGCGGAGCACAAGGGGAGCCAGCCTGGAGCCTGGTTCCCCAAAAACCTGGGACTGTCTTTGGTTGGTGGGAGAAAAGGTGGTGAGATTATTAGGGGAGGGGCTTTGGCCCCTCTCCTATCAATCTCGCCATCTTCGGGTGACACTTACGTGTCATCGGTAACCCGTCACCTCAAGTTGGTCCCCAGGGGTGACGGATTAGCCAGGTTCGACTGTACAACGCAAAAAGTTATATGAAACTTCAATCGTATCGGAAATATCGAAAATCGTATTCTCAGTGACAATTCATGGTGCTACCGGAGAATCCGGTCCCATTTTTGCCTTGGTCCCCCCTGTTGTTTTTTTCCTTGGTCCCCCCTTTTCTTTTTGCCCTGCTTCCCTGTTATTGTTTTGGATTGTCTAAACCCTACCCTATCGCGAAAAAAAACAACAGGAGGGACCAAGGCGAAAAGGGGGAACAAGGAAAAAAAACAACAGGGGGGCCAAGGCAAAAATGGGACCGGATTCTCCGGTAGAACCCAATTCATATACCAAAATGTAGCCCTGGATCTCTTCTAAAAATGGGAGGAGATCTTTGCTGGATATAAAGGCGGTACAGTCGACGCTCCCTATAAGATACACCCTCGGGACCAGCTCTAGGTGTATCTTATAGGGAGTGTATCTTATAGGGAGTGTATCTTATAGAGAGTTGCACTTGGCTTTTTTTGGCAACTGTATCTTATACAGAGTTTTAATCTATTTTATACAAAAAATAAGTGAAATGAGCATATGATTCCACAATAACATCAAACAATTTATCAAGGATGTTGGAAAACGTAACAATAACAAGGATGTTGGCAGACGAAACATTAACAAGGATGTTGGAAAGTGAGACAGTATTAAGGAATGTTGGCAGTCAATCATTCACCAGAAGCAAAATAATCTTGAATTGATCTCTGTTTCGTGTTCTTCATTCTTTCTTCGGCCAAGGCATCATCCATTTGATCAAATAGTTTGCGAGTGGCGGGATTGGTGACAGTATCGGCATACCGCTGCAGGATTCTCTTTGCTTGGCTGAGCTCTCGGGCAGTTACTGGAGGCTCTTCGTCTTCAATTTCCAACGCTTCGGAGACACTTTCCACTTCGGCCTCTTCCACATTCTTGCTCGCGACATCCTCAGCGATTTCGGCCAAAGAAAGTGCAAAAAATGAACAATGACAAAAAGTGAACAAAAAATATTTCTGCGCAACCGAAATTTCCACCAGCAATGGCGGCAATTTAAAAACTTCATTCATTTTTTATTGACTGTATCTTATATAGGGTGTAAATTTATTGCACTGGACCAGCCCCAGGTGTATCTTATAGAGAGCTGTATCTTATGGAGGGTGTATCTTATAGGGAGCGTCGACTGTATAAAAAAATCTAGCCAGTAAATCTATTTCAAAATTTTAGGAAAACACACAGTCTATGAAAGCAACAACTTTGAGTTGCCACCCATCCGCAAAACTCTAACCCAAGTGGACTTGCCTAGGGCAAAAGAGGAACTGAAAACCCCCTTCTTCAGTTTCTACCTAAGGCCTAGGTTGATACAGAAAAACCATGCTTGCAAACTCATCTGCACAGTCACTGGAAATCCCACTCCAACTGTAATGCTTTGTCATACTCTTTATAAATTTTTTATCTAATATTTCTAGGTGGAGTGGTTCAAAGATGGTTTGTTTTCAAACCATTTTTCGTTCTCGTCATAAATTTGTGCCTGATTTATTTTACAGGCGCACCAGTTTCCCAGGATAGAGTACAAATTCTGTGTAAAAGTGGAGTGTGTAAGTCAATTTAGCACAATGTTTAGCAGTGTTCAGATCAGTGTTAGCCATACTCATACCGTAAATGTTCTAATAGAGCTTTCGGTGGCTCTATTTTTCAACTCTCCGAAAATCGGCAAAATTTTGGGTCGATCTCGAGATTTTCGGGGGAAAATTCAAAATCCAAAAAGCAGGATCAGTAGAGCTCGTGGGAGTTAAGAAAATGTGATGAACAGCTTTGCAAAATATTGACTCTAGTGTGGGTGCAGACCCTCACAGTAGGGGGTGTCGGGTTATTGGAGACTGTCCGCCTATTAGAAGAAATACGGTACTGACCGAGTTGGAGTCGAAGTTACCGCTCCTAGACCAGTCTTAAAGTTCCAATCCAATTTATGTGTAATTATAGTATACCGTAAATGTTCTAATAGAGCCCTCGGTGGCTTTATTTTTCAACCCTCCGAAAATCGGGAAAATTTTGGGTCGATCTCGAGATTTTTGGGTGAAAATCCAAAATCCAAAAAGCAGGATCAGTACAGCTTTGCAAAATATTGACTTTGCTCCGAGATTCAGACCCTCAAAGTTGAGAGGGGGCTCTATTAAAGAGGAGGGCCTGTTAGAACATTTACGGTAATCAGTAGCTCACCCTATTTTCTCGGCTCTCCCATGTTATAGCCGAAATAGTTCTAGCCAAAAATGATTCTAGCCAAAAATTCTATCACGGTTTCAGCCTTCATTTTCTATTTGTTTGGGCTCTCCCTCTAATACTGTATAGGAAATAAAAAAATTGAAAATAAAAGGCTAAAACCGAACTAGGATTTTCGGTACTCATCCTCATAGTTATTATGAGTTTAGCTAAACTCATAGTTGAGAAAGAGGTCATATCTCGACAATCGATAATTGTTTTGTAAATCTGAAAAGTGCATAGGATCCTGCGGTGGCGCAGGGGGCGCAGGGGGCGCAGGGTGCGCAGGGGGCGCAGGGGGCGCAGGGGGCGCAGGGGGCGCAGGGGGCGCAGGGGGCGCAGGGGGCGCAGGGGGCGCAGGGGGCGCAAGGGGCTTGAGAGTTAGAGATGCGCGCACTCACTTACCTTAGACATGATTCCGAGTAAGACTCTTGATCATAAAATGCATATAGAGTCTCTTTTTTCCACGGCCCATGTCGAAAAACATGGTAGACACAGCCAAAAAAGTGGCCCCTGTGATATTCCCTTCCCCTCCCAATAGAACTCTTAATCCCTTTTAAAAATACTTTTCTGGTTCTTATTGCATCAAAATGGTTTTTAGACGCTTCTAAAAAAAGTTGGTTTTTGGGAGGGGTACAATGGAATAGCGGCTCTAAGGCCATTTTAGGCAAAACATGTTATTAGGGCGCCGAAATACATTACGGAAAAATTATTTTGTGAGCACATTTTCACTTTTTGCCTTGTATAAAATGTTCTGAATTTCTTCTAATTTCGTCTTCCGTCCCATTTTTGATACAAACGGCTCTATATGTGTTCATGCCGACGCCGAAAAAAACATGCCTTGGTCCCCCCTGTTGTTTTTTTCGAAAAAATTCAATTTTTGCCTTGGTCCCCCAAGCTGATTTTTTCCAAAAAATTTTTTACTAATTGTCTGAAAAATAATCTAAATGCACTTTTCATGTTATAAATACAGATTTACGAGACTACTCTAAAAGTAAAGAGATTGTATTGGCAGCAGCGCAACCAAAAACAGCACATTTGCTATTGAAAAGTATCGGTATAGTTATAGGTTAATAGCAAAAAACTATTATATTTATACACACGAACCAAAATGCCTGCAATTAAATGGTTCACGAGACTATTAGAAGAAAAAAATTTTGCGAAAAAAAACAACAGGGGGGACCAAGGCATGTTTTTTTCGGCGTCGGCATGAACACATATAGAGTCATACAAACTAAACTTGGTGGCGTAAATTTCGAAGCGCCGTAAAACCGAGGTATCGTAAAATTCATTGATACCGAACAAAATTTTAGAATTATTGTTGATTATAGTTTCTCTGCAACCATATCCAATCAGGGCCTATTGCTTACATCACAATTTTTTTTGACTATTTGCTCCTAGGTACCCTTGAAATTTTCAACATGAGACCCGAGGATGCGGGCACCTACATGTGCAAAGCAGCTAACGAGTTGGGCGAGGACTCGACTGAATGTGTGGTGTCTGTACAAAGCAGAAACGGGGAAGCCCTTCCCTACTCCCCCTCCTCCACCAACTTCCGACCATCCAGCATGAGAAGACCACCAGTCAGCCATTTGAGGTCTGGATCGGAGGAGCCTGAGCGAGCAAGTCTCAAGTATGCTTCCCTGCTACCAACCCTCAATGACCCCCAGTTGCGCAGAGTGTCCATAGACGACAGGTTGGCCAAGCTGAAGACCAGTCGGTTGAGTGATGTAGATTTGGACAGGACACTCAATGGAGGCATTTGATAAAAAAAATATTACAAGAAATAATTATTGGTTAAAACATTTTTGTGCTTTTTGTGATGAATGTGCGTAGTTTTAGAAATAAATTATTTTATAAATAATTATTACTCAATCACGACCTTTCAACGGAGTCAAAGATGAGAGTGCAGCAGTCGAACCTCCGAATAACGAACTCCAAGGGACTCAACTTTGCGGTACGTTATTGGGAAGTTTCGTTAATGGGAGGTTCGTTAATGGTAGGGTCCAAGTTGCTTGACTACACAATCCTCATACTCAATAATGAGAGGTTCCATCATTGAAATCAAAGTTTTATCTAATTCAATAACATTCAAATAAACAATCAATAGTTATTCGTAAAGTAATTAGAAAAAATTGGAATTTAAACAGTAGCAAAGAAATTTGTAAGTTTGCTCTGCTTCTGATTCTTTTTGCGATCATGGTAAAAGGCTTCATCCAATGTGTCGCTGTCGCCAATGTATCGAGCTTCTCACTTGCTTGATCCAAATCCAAAAACACAGCAACGAAACTCTCAAAAAACTATAAACTACAACAACCTACAAAATGTTTTTGTGTCTTAACAAGAGAATTGCACACACGTACTTGGACTTAATATTTTTTTTCTACTTTAGTTTTTAGGTTAGAATAAAAGTTAATTTTGTAAAATAAAAAATTGACCTTTGAGGGGACCCAACTAAATAAGTACCATTATAGTTAATAACCAGATACCACAATTTAGGTGGCTTCCTAGTTGTTTTTTACTTGCTATTTACGTGAAAGTAGTCAAAATGCACAAAAAGAGGTATACATGGGGTTTCGGGCCATGGCGAGAGATTGCGCTCCAGCCGCTATAAGCTCGACCAGCCCTTTGCACAGCAGAACAATCCGAGATGGACACCGGAATGAGCGATGAAGTACCCCCGAATATGTTGTAGTATTTCACCTTTTGACGTCCCGTATCGGGTATTGGAAGACTAAAATTTAACAAGGATGTTGGAAGATTAATTCTGGTTGAATCTATTTGGCTATCCAACATCCTTGCACAATTTCTTTATCGTTCCAACATCCTTGTCAAATTTCTACGGTCATTAAGGCGGGTTGAAATTCCCTTGGGCTGACCACCCATGAAATGCCTACCGTGCAAGGTGGGTTCACGACCCGGTAGGCGCTGTAGAATGTTCTGCACTGAACCTTGCTTATCATATTTCCTTTAGGAGACGTGTCGATTTTTTTCTTTTTAAGGAGTCCTGGAAGAGGACTTTTCTTAAATTTTCAGGACTAAGTTAAAAGAAGTACTCCACCAGGACTTTTTCTCTCGACACTTAAGTCCTCCTTACTATTTAAAGAAGGAATGCCCACCATGCAAGGTGGGTTCACGACCCGGTAGGTGCTGCAGAAAGTTCTGCACTAAACCTTGCTTATCATATTTTAGAGACGTGTCACTTCGAATTGTTTTCTAGTTTTTCCAAGTAGTCCAGGACTTTTCTCTCGACAAAGCAAAGCATGATAACGAAAGCATACCTTGCTCGGAATATTAGACTCGCTTAGATTGTTGAACATGAAGGAGATCTTTTCGAATACGATCTGAGGTGGTGCTTCGATCTGCTTGCCATCATTTTTGGTCGCATGAACAAGGGTGTCCACATTGGTGACGTTCAAAAGAGCTGATCCTGGATTCTAAAACCAACAATTCACACATGCAAAGGGCTCCCAAATATTAAGTTTTCACCGGCAATGCACGTGGCACTGGTCCCTTAGGAACGAAGTTTGCACTGTTCACATCAAGGACTGAAGAAGAGGTTGATGGAGGAATGAGAGCAGGAACCCTACTGGCAGCTGGAACACCTGACGTATTCACCTCCACATTTGATTCAGGTAGTTTCCCTTGTACACCAGAGTTTACGAAGTCCTTCAAGTCCTCTGGAAAGCGACAGAAATTCGGAGTGCTGAGCAAGACCTGGCAAATTTTCGGATATTTGTGCAAGCAAGATCGGCATTCATTCAGCGCAATTATCCCGAAACGCCATAAAGATTGGTATGGCTCACTATGCAAGGCATCAATTATCTTTTTGACAGCCAACGCGAAATTGATGTTGCTAAAAAGGATAATACATTCGGGTAATAAATCTACAACTTACGATACGACATTTTCACGAATCAAGCCACCGTATAGCTGCGCGGTTATGGAAAGTTCTCTTTCAGGATATTCTTTGGCAAAGAAGGTGTACTCATCGAAGAGATTTTTCACGATACACATTAAGAGATCCTAAAAACAACTCAACATCGTTACACAAAAATAGCTATTTTACCTTGTCCATTGAATGGGGGGAATCACGCAAAGACGAAAGGATTTCCACAGACTGATCCACCGGCAGCTGGCCAATTGGCGAATACAACTAAAGAAAAAACAAGGTCAATAAATTATACTGGGCCAGAAAAAGACCCTTTGGAAAAAGGAATTCATTTGTGACTGCACGTCTTCAGAAAAAATAGCATTCTCGAGGCTTCCTGAAAATGTTCTCTTTTTGTAAAATATTTACACAAACAAATCCTACCTTCATATTGCGCAAAGTGATCCATAGTATTGACACTAGGCTGCTGAAGAGGCATCTATAACAGGAAAGACAACTTTTTTAACAAAAAAAAAACCGTTGCTAACAAAAAAATTACCATTTGACGGAAGTTGTTGTAGGATATGCCAGGCGGAGCAAAGTTCATTTGACCCACAGCGAGCTGACTATGCTGATTCATCAGGTACGGCCCCATATTGTTCATGTTTCCGCCATAGCCGACAGCTCCATATTTGACGTCCTTCGGATCCATATACATCTGATTCCGGTTTTCGACGGCCGTTGTCATCGGGCTGTAAGCGAGCATTTGATTGTCCATCGAGCAACTTCCACAGAGATCTCCCGGGAATTCCAAACTTGTACCCTAGACCAAGTATTTGAAGCCGAGGTCAGCATGAAAAGTTTACTACCTTGATTATTGCCAATACTGTTGTTTTCCATAGCTTACTTTACTTTGCAGTTCGATATTTTGGCGCTAAAATGACCATATAAACTTGTTGAATTCTGCGTAGAGTCGTATACAATATGTAAGGGTGTTGCAATAAAACTTGAAAAGTGAAAATAATAATATAAAAATAATAATAATTTACAAATCCGACATAAGTCAAATTTGAATTAGCCATACCGTATTTCCTCTAAAATAGCCCCCGGGGCTATTTTATTCAAACCTCCAATTTTCAGAAAAATTTGAATTCGATTTCAAGCTTCTATAAGGACAGGTTAAGTGAGCTTTGGGTTAATCAGGCTCTCAATAAAGACGTTCTAAATAAGGACAGCGTTTTGTCGGTCCCTTGAGTGTCCTTATCGGGAGAGTCGACTGTACCACAATTTAGCCACGAATTTATTAAAAATTTTAGAAGTGCTGCAAAATACCTTGACTTGCATTAAAGTAAAACTTGAGACTGCACAAACAACCTGTTTTATTGTATAACATAAATACTATAAAAAACACACAAAATGTTGCTTACACAAAAGGATTTTTGTATTAAATTGAAAATTTTTGTTCAAAATTCGTTAGAAAAAAAATGAGAGAGGAAATTAGGATTTTCGATAGCAGCCGAATTTCTCATATAATATACGAGAAATTCTTCAGTTATCGATGTACAGATACGGGTAAAACAAACTTAGGATAATAACTGTGAGTAGATAACTGTGGATTTTCTTGTATATTATACGAGAAAATCTACAGTTCTAAAAAAATGATAATTTTCCGGTATTCGGTGAATTAGGACTAATTTATCAGTAAATAATATAAAACACACATAATGTTGCTTACACAAAAAAGTTTTTGCTCAAAATCCATACATTGGATGCACATTTTCAAAAGTCAACATCTTAGGCTGTTCAATATTCCAAGGTGAGCTGTCATTACCCCAGTTAGTAATTGTTACATTTGTAAATGAACTAACTGCAAGCCGACTTATATTCGTAGGCTTTACATTTTTCAATTTCACTTGGTCGAAGATCTGAAGTATTTTAAAAATTAAATTATCTTGATATACAGTGGACTTTCGAAAAACTCGCCATCCCCTCTAGTTCGATCCCAACATTTTTTACCCTAATTTTTGAATTTTTGTCGAATATGATTCGTCAGTCTGGTGCGAAATATCGCAAGGATTACGATTTTTCCGATCTTTAAAAAAAAATGTTAAGACTTCTTGGCCCTATACGACAATAGGTCCCATTTTTTGCCTTGGTCCCGCTGTTGATTGATTTCGCTGATTTTTATTTTCGAATCTATAATTGATTATTTTTATTTCTTATTTTCATTTCTTTTGATCATATGAAAATTAGCCTCAAAAACATAAGATCAAGCGCCTCTATGGAACCAGTGATAATTTGCGCACCTCGTACATTGCTGAAGCCGTTTTTCGTCAGAACTGTGGTGCAAGAAATCAGAATTATTTCAGAAAATTTGTTGAACAACTCGTGAAAATTTATGAATGTTAATGTGTCGCCGAAAGAAGAAAATAAAATTGGTTAAAATAGAAGCAAAAATCAAAAAAAATCAACA